>CAWUFW010017413.1:0-263233 GCA_963921515.1 Calotriton arnoldi
GCTATTGTAACAGTTTGCTTTTGCCTTCACAGATGCTTCTGGCTCTTTGAGAAGGTCTAGAGTAGACCGAAATGCATCGGGACTAAGAATGCCAGCGCCAGCGCCTTTCAAGTTACTAAAATTCTTCATCTCACCTAATGTGCGGCTCACTCCCTTCGTTGAAGAGAGGTCTGTTGTCATGTTCACGGCTTGGTCCCGCCAGTGGCTATGCACCACCAGACTAAATGAGCGCAAACTGCCCGCACAAATGGACTCCTGTTTGAGGATTTGTGAAAGCAATTAGGGCAGTGGCAGCCGCCAGGGATTGGACCTTGGAATGGCCCCCAGCAACTTCAAGGAGACAGTATGCACGGGGATTAGGTGTTTGCGCTAACTGTTTGAATTTTACAAAGCATCACCCACTGGAGGAATGAATTGGGAGACTGAAAGCAAACTACCAAGACCAACATGCTCTATCTTAAGTCCATCGTGACACCCGCCGGGGGCAAACATTTAAAAACGAGCTATTGTAACAGTTTGCTTTTGCCGTCACAGATGCTTTCTGGCTTCCTTTGAAAAAGGTCTAGGTAGACCGAAATGCATCAGGGACTATGAAATGCCAGCGCCAGCGCTTTTCAAACTCAGAACTAAAATTTTTCATCTCACCTAATGTGTGACGTGGCTACACTCCTCTGCATGGAAGAGAGGTCTGTTGTCACAGCTCTTACGGTTTGGTCCCCGCCGGTGAGCTACGGTGCACCACCAGACTGAACATGAGCGCCTAAACTGCCCCCGCAAATGGACCCCAGTGGTTTGAGGATTTGTGAAAGCAATTAGGGCAGTGGCAGCCGCCAGGGATTGGACCTCGAATGGCTCCCCCAGCAACTCTGGGGAAGACAGCATGCACGGGGATTAGGTGTTGTTTGCGCTAACTGTTTGAATTTCTTACAAGCATCACCCACTGGAGGGAATGAATTGGGAGACTGAAAGCAAAAACTAACAAGACCAACAAGTGCTCTATCTTAAGTCCATCGTGATGCCCAACTAGGGGGCAAACATTTGAAAATTCGAGCTATTGTAACAGTTTGCATTTGCCTCATCAGATGCTTCTGGCTTTTGAAAAAGGTCTAGGTAGACCGAAATGCATCAGGGACTACAGAAATGCCAGCGCCAGCGCTTTTCAAATCTGAATTAAAATTTTTCATCTCACCTAATGTGTGCGTGCTCACTCCTCTGCTGGAAGAGAGGTCTGTTGTCATGTTCTTACGGCTTGGTCCCGCCGTGAGCTACGCACCACCAGACTAAATGAGCGCCAAACTGCCCGCAAAATGGACCCCTGTTTGAGGATTTGTGAAAGCAATTAGGCAGTGGCAGCCGCCAGGATTGGACCTTGAATGGCCTCCCAGCAACTCTAAAGACAGTATGCACGGGGATTAGGTGTTTGCGCTAACTGTTTGAATTTCTACAAGCATCACCCACTGGAGGGAATGAATTGGGAGACTGAAAGCAAACTAACAAGACCAACATGCTCTATCTTAAGTCCATCGTGATGCTCACTCAGGGGGCAAACATTTAAAAACGAGCTATTGTAACAGTTTGCTTTGGCTCACAGATGCTTCTGGCTTCCTTTGAAAAAGGTCTAGGTAGACCAAATGCATCAGGACTACGAGAATGCCAGCGCCAGCGGTTTTCAAATCCGAATTAAAATTTTTCATCTCACCTAATGTGTGCGGCTACCTTCTCCGCTGGAAGAGAGGTCTGTTGTCATGTTCTTACGGCTTAGGTCCCGCCGTGAGCTACGGTGCACCACCAGACTAAATGAGCGCCTAAACTGCCCGCAAAATGGACCCCAGTGGTTTGAGGATTTGTGAAAGCAATTAGGCAGTGGCAGCCGCCAGGGATTGGACCTTGAATGGCCTCCTAGCAACCTCACAAAAATAAAGACAGCATGCACGGGGATTAGGTGTTGTTTGCGCGAACTGTTTGAATTTCTTACAGGCATCACCCACTGGAGGGAATGAATTGGGAGACTGAAAGCAAACTAACAAGACCAACAAGTGCCTCTATCTTAAGTCCATCGATGACGACCACTCAGGGGGCAAACATTTAAAAACGAGCTATTGTAACAGTTTGCTTTTGCCTCATACAGATGCTTCTGGCTTCCTTTGAAAAAGGTCTAGGTGAGGACCAAATGCATCAGGGACTGCAGACTGCCAGCGCCAATGGGCTTCAAATCCGACTTCAAAATTCTTTTCATCTCACCTAATGTGTGCGGCTCACTCCTTTCGTTGAAGAGAGGTCTGTTGTCATGTTTTACGGCTTGAGTCCCGCCGTGAGCTACGCACCACCAGACTAAATGAGCGCCAAACTGCCACTAAATGGACCCTGTTTGAGGATTTGTGAAAGCAATTAGGGCAGTGGCAGCCGCCAAGGATTGGACCTTGGAATGGCCCCCAGCAACTTCAAAGACAGTATGCACGGGGATTAGGTGTTTGCGCTAACTGTTTGAATTTTACAAGCATCACCCACTGGAGGGAATGAATTGGGAGACTGAAAGCAAACTACCAAGACCAACATGCTCTATCTTAAGTCCATCGTGACACCCACCAGGGGGCAAACATTTAAAAACGAGCTATTGTAACAGTTTGCTTTTTGCCTTCACAGATGCTTCTGGCTTCCTTTGAAAAAGGTCTAGGTGAGACCGAAATGCATCAGGACTAAGAATGCCAGCGCCAGCGTTTCAAATTCAATTAAAATTCTTTTCTAGGTTTCAGGCACGTTATAGTTAGAAATTGGCATTTAAAAACCTTAGAAATTTACTGAAAAAACCATAGGTTTCAGGGACGTTGTAGTTAGTTGGACATTTCACTCGTACAAAACCATAGAAATTCCGCCATTATAGTTAGTTCAGCTAACTATAACTCACGCCCCCGCAATGCACTGCTGATGACATCACATATTACATCATTCATGACATGAGTGACATGTGACATCACTGATGACATCTCAGATGACATCACTGATGACATCATCCAGTGACTGTGTGTTTCTTTAAAGTTTAAATATGTATTATATATATGCCAAGGTGTATTGAAGAATGAGTGGGTGTATAAGTGTCTGGATGGAGGATTTAGTAGGTGCGTGACTGACTGTTTAAGTGAGTGATTACATGTGTCTTACTGAATGCATGGGTTAGTGACTAAACTGTGTGAATGTCTGTATCAGTCTGTCTGTTGTTGTATAAGCTGCTGCATGGGTTGGTCAGTAGCTACATGAGTGTCTATATGGGTTATCGATTGGTTGCCTGAGTATTTGTATGGGTGCCTGAGTGTGTGTGTGGGTGGGTGGGAGGTGTGTGACTCTGTGCATAGATGTTTGAGTGGTTGATTCACTGGGTGTATGGGTTCAAGAGTGCATGTGGAAACAGCTGTATGGGTGGGTGAGTGTGTGTATGGGTGTGTTGGTGAGTGAATGGATGTCTCAGTGGTACATGTCCAAGTAACTACATATGTAAAAGGCAGTGTATGTGAGAGTTGGAGTATATAAATGACTATACGTGAGAGTCAGTGATTGTGAGAGTGGCTGTATGGATGAGTGTGTACTTGTATCAGTGATTGTATAAGAGAGTAAGTATGCGTTTGTTTCTGTTTGAATAAGTGATGTGCTGTGTGTATAACTGTATAGGTCAGTAAATGGAAGTGTGATTGATTCTTTGCATGACTGACTAGGTGTGTGAGTAACTCTGGATGAGTGGTGGTGTGTGAGTGTCTGTATAGGTGTATGAGTGCATATGATAGTGTTGTATTGATGAGTGACTGCATGTATGAGTGATTGTATGGGTGAATGAGTGGATGTGTGTGTAGACCTAGGAATCAGTGAGTGCATATGTAGTAACTGGTATTGGTGTGTCGATGGTTTCGAAAATGGTAGTCTGTATTTTACAGTGGGTGTATCAAAGGTTATATTAGAGTGTGAGGAGGTGCATCAGATTTTCACGTGGATGATGTCATCAGTGATGTCATCAGTGATGTCATTTGAGATGTCATCAGTGATGTCATCAGTGATGTCACTGACCATGTCATGAATGATGTAATATGTGACGTCATCAGCAGTGCATTGCGGGGCGCGAGTTATAGTTAGCTGAACTAACTATAACGGCGGAATTTCTATGGTTTTGTACGAGTGAAATGTCCAACTAACTATAACGTCCCTGAAACCTATGGTTTTTTCAGTGAATTTCTAAGGTTTTTTAAATGCTAATTTCTAACTATAACGTGCCTGAAACCTATGGTTTTTTCAGTGAATTTCAATGGTTTTTTAAATGCTAATTTCTAACTATAACGTCCCTGAAACCTATGGTTTTTTCAGTGAATTTCAAAGGTTTTTTAAATGCTAATTTCTAACTATAACATAGCAGTCGCGTTTGCAGAGTGGTGGAGAAAGGTGAGCGTGGCCTTCAAACACCTTTTAGCAATCCCACTGTGTGGGATTTAGCGGAAGTAACAGGAGGGATAGTTAGCCCCCAACGTCAACCTTGGGGGCCAACTACCCCTTTTATTACCTCCAGTAAGTCCCACACAGCAGGATTGCTAACTTGTTATATCAGGCCCCACCCCCTCCCTGCAGCACTCTGCAAACGCACCCCCTGGTGTGTTCTAAGTTGGGGGATTAAGTCCCCTTGAATTCTGAGGGTCCCTGGGGGACAGCTAGGCCACCAGGTGCCTCCATTAAGCACCACTGAGCTGCGTTGCAGAGAGGTGTAAAAAGGGGCGTGGCTTCAGACCACCTCTCTGCAACGCAGCTCTGTGGCACTTACTGGAGGTACATGGTAGGCTAGTTGGCCCCCAGGGACGCTCAGGATTGAAGAGGACTTAATCCCCCAATTTACAATGCTCCAGGGGGCGCGACAGCACACTTGTTATGTCAGGCCCCGCCCCCTCCCTGCACCACTGTGCAAACGCACCCCCTGGTGCATTGTAAGTTGGGGGATTAAGTCCCCTTGAATCCTGAGGGTCCCTGGGTCACCAGGTACCTCCAGTAAGTGCCACAGAGCTGCGTTGCAGAGAGGTGTAAAAAGGGGCGTGGCCTCAGACCACCTCTCTGCAATGCAGCTCTGTGGCACTTACTGGAGGTACCTGGTGGGTTAGTTGGCCCCCAGGGACCACTCAGGATTGAAGGGGACTTAATCCCCCAATTTACAATGTGCCAGGGGGCGCGTTTGCACACTTGCTATGTCAGGCCCTGCCCCCTCCCTGCACCACTGTGCAAACGCACCCCTGGCATGTTGTAAATTGGGGATTAATTCCCCTTGAGTCCTGAGGATCCCTGGGGGCCAACTAGCCCACCAGGTACCTCCAGTAAGCGCCACAGAGCTGCGTTGCAGAGAGCTGTAAAAAGGGGCGTGGCCTCGGAACACCTCTCTGCAACGCAGCTCTGTGGCACATACTGGAGGTACCTGGTGGGCTAGTTGGCCCCCAGGTACCGTCAGTATTCAAGGAGAATTAAATCCCCAACTTACAACGATCCAGGGGGTGCATTTGCTGAGTGCTGCAGGGAGGGGGCGGGGCCTCCGGCGCGATGCCAGCTTTTTTTTTTTTTTTACAAGGGGTGCTGTGTGGCCTACCTTCTTTTACATTATTTGGGGCCCTGGGGACCCCATCCCCCAGGGCCTGCTCTTTTTTTTACAATTAAAAAAAAAACGGTAAGGGGGCCGCGTGGCCCCCTCCCGAGGCCAATTTCGGACCCCATCCCCTGGGGCATGGCCACATTTTTTTTTGTTTGTTTTTTATTTTTTAAGGAGTGGGGCTGCGTGGCCCCCCTCCTTAGGCCTCTATTGGCCCCGGGGACCCCATCCCCCGGGGCTGTGCCTCTTTATTTTTTTTAATTTTAATATTGAAGGTTGGCCGCGTGGCCCCCCTCCTGGGCCACTTCAGGCCCCAGGGACCCCATCCCCCGGGGACGGCCCTTTGTGTTGGGGACCGTGGGGGGAGCCCCAATTCCCCCACGGTCCCGCCGGCTGCCCGCCTCCTGTGGGAGCAGGCATTCCTTTTGAGCAAGGGGAGCTGCTGACAAGCAATCCTGCTTTGCTTCATTGTAGCGAGAGCAGGTTTTCCTCTCTCTCTGTCAGTCAGTCAGTATCTCTTTCAGTCAGTCAGTATCTCTCTCTGTCAGTCAGTCTCTCTCTCTCTCAGTCAGTCAGTCTCTCTCTCAGTCAGTCAGTCTCTCTCTGTCAGTCAGTCTCTCTCTCAGTCAGTCAGTCTCTCTCTCAGTCAGTCAGTCTCTCTCTGTTAGTCAGTCTCTTTCTCAGTCAGTCAGTCTCTCTGAGTCAGTCAGTCTCTCTCTCTGTCAGTCAGTCTCTCTCAGTCAGTCAGTCTCTCTCTCTGTCAGTCAGTCTCTCTCTCTGTCAGTCAGTCTCTCTCTCTGAGTCAGTCTCTCTCTCACTCAGTCAGTCTCTCTCACTCAGTCAGTCTCTCTCAGTCAGTCTCTCTCTCAGTCAGTCAGTCTCTCTCTCAGTCAGTCAGTCTCTCTCAGTCAGTCAGTCGCTCTCTCAGTTAGTCAGTCTCTCTCAGTCAGTCAGTCTCTCTCAGTCAGTCAGTCTCTCTCTGTCAGTCAGTCCCTCTGTCAGTCAGTCTCTCTGTCAGTCAGTCTCTCTCAGTCAGTCAGTCTCTCTCAGTCAGTCAGTCTCTCTCTACCTTAGTCAGTCAGTATCTCTCTCTCTCTGTCAGTCTCTCTCTATCAGTCAGTCTCTCTCTTGCTCTCTCTGTCAGTCAGTCTCTCTCTCGGTCAGTCAGTCTCTCTCTCAGTCAGTCAGTCTCTCTCTCAGTCAGTCTCTCTCTCTCTGTCAGTCTCTCTCTCAGTCAGTCAGTCTCTCTGTTAGTCAGTCTCTCTCTGTCATTCAGTCTCTCTCTCTCTCTCAGTCAGTCTCTCTCTCTCTGTCAGTCTCTCTCTGTCAGTCAGTTTCTCTCTGTCAGCCAGTCTCTCTCTCAGTCAGTCAGTCTCTCTCTCAGTCAGTCAGTCTCTCTCTCTGTCAAGTCAGTCTCTCTCTCTCTGTCAGTCTCAGTCAGTCAGTCTCTCTCTCAGTCAGTCTCTCTCAGTCAGTCTCTCTCAGTCAGTCAGTATCTCTCAGTCAGTCAGTCTCTCTCTCTCTGTCAGTCTCTCTCTCTGTCAGTCAGTCTCTCTCTCAGTCAGTCAGTCTCTCTCTGTTAGTCAGTCTCTTTCTCAGTCAGTCAGTCTCTCTGAGTCAGTCAGTCTCTCTCTCTGTCAGTCAGTCTCTCTCAGTCAGTCAGTCTCTCTCAGTCAGTCAGTATCTCTCAGTCAGTCAGTCTCTCTCTCTCTGTCAGTCTCTCTCTCAGTCAGTCAGTCTCTCTCTCAGTCAGTCAGTCTCTCTCTGTTAGTCAGTCTCTTTCTCAGTCAGTCAGTCTCTCTGAGTCAGTCAGTCTCTCTCTCTGTCAGTCAGTCTCTCTCAGTCAGTCAGTCTCTCTCTCTGTCAGTCAGTCTCTCTCTCTGTCAGTCAGTCTCTCTCTCTGAGTCAGTCTCTCTCTCACTCAGTCAGTCTCTCTCACTCAGTCAGTCTCTCTCAGTCAGTCTCTCTCTCAGTCAGTCAGTCTCTCTCTCTCTCAGTCAGTCAGTCTCTCTCAGTCAGTCAGTCGCTCTCTGTCAGTCAGTCTCTCTCAGTCAATCAGTCTCTCTCAGTCAGTCAGTCTCTCTCTGTCAATTAATCTCTCTCTCAGTCAGTCAGTCTCTCTCTGTCAGTCAGTCCCTCTGTCAGTCAGTCTCTCTGTCAGTCAGTCTCTCTCAGTCAGTCAGTCTCTCTCAGTCAGTCAGTCTCTCTCTACCTTAGTCAGTCAGTATCTCTCTCTCTCTTTCAGTCTCTCTCTATCAGTCAGTCTCTCTCTCGCTCTCTCTGTCAGTCAGTCTCTCTCTCGGTCAGTCAGTCTCTCTCTCAGTCAGTCAGTCTCTCTCTCAGTCAGTCTCTCTCTCTCTGTCAGTCTCTCTCTCAGTCAGTCAGTCTCTCTGTTAGTCAGTCTCTCTCTGTCGTTCAGTCTCTCTCTCTCTCAGTCAGTCTCTCTCTCTCTGTCAGTCTCTCTCTGTCAGTCAGTCTCTCTCTGTCAGCCAGTCTCTCTCTCAGTCAGTCAGTCTCTCTCTGTCAGTCAGTCTCTCTCTCTGTCAAGTCAGTCTCTCTCTCTGTCAGTCTCAGTCAGTCAGTCTCTCTCTCAGTCAGTCTCATTCTCTGTCAGTCAGTCTCTGTCAGTCAGTCTCTCTCAGTCAGTCAGTCTCTCTCAGTCAGTCGGTATCTCTCAGTCAGTCAGTCTCTCTCTCTCTCTCAGTCTCTCTCTCTGTCAGTCAGTCTCTCTCTCTGTCAGTCTCTCTCAGTCAGTCTCTCTCAGTGAGTCTCTCTCAGTCAGTCAGTCTCTCTAAGTCAGTCTCTCTCTCTCAGTCAGTCTCTCTCTCTCAGTCAGTCTCTCTCTCTCTCAGTCAGTCTCTCTCTGTCAGTCTCTCTCTCATTCAGTCTGTCGCTCGTCAGTCAGTCTCTCAGTCAGTCAGTCTCTCTCAGTCAGTCTCTCTCTCTCAGTCAGTCTCTCTCTCAGTCACTCTCTCAGTCAGTCTCTCTCTCTTGTAGTCAGTCTCTCTCTCAGTCAGTCAGTCTCTCTCAGTCAGTCAGTCTCTCTCAGTCAGTCAGTCTCTCTCTGTCAGTCATTCTCTCTCTCAGTCAATCAGTCTCTCTGTCAGTCAGTCTCTCTGTCAGTCAGTCTCTTTCTCTCAGTCAATCTCTTTCTCTCAGTCATTCAGTCTCTCTGTCAGTCAGACTCTCTCGTCAGTCAGTCACTCTCAGTCAGTCAGCCTCTCTCAGTCAGTCAGTCTCTCTCAGTCAGTCAGTCTCTCTCTACCTAAGTCAGTCAGTATCTCTCTCTCAGTCAGTCAGTCTCTGTCTGTCAGTCTCTCTCTCTCTCTGTCAGTCTCTCTCTGTCAGTCAGTCTCTCTCTCAGTCAGTCTCTCTCTCTCAGTCAGTCTCTCTCTCTCTGTCAGTCTCTCTCTCTCTGTCAGTCTCTCTCTCAGTCAGTCAGTCTCTCTGTTAGTTAGTCTCTCTCTGTCGTTCAGTCTCTCTCTCTCTCAGTCAGTCTCTCTCTCTCAGTCAGTCTCTCTCTCTCTGTCAGTCTCTCTCTGTCAGTCTCTGTCAGTCAGTCTCTCTCTCAGTCAGTTACTCTCTCTCTCAGTCAGTCAGTCTCTCTCTTTCTACAACATACCTTAGAAACATTGCCAATATCTCTGACTAAACACTTATAAGGTCCCAACGGCGAGACCTATTGGCGATGCCAATGCTTGTTTTTAATTTTTTCTTCCGGATTCGCGCACCCAGCGCGAATTCGGATGTTTCTTAAAATGTTTTTGGGCTGGGGGTCCTTGTGGGACGCCCTGAGCAGGCCTAGGGGGTCAGGGTGTTCCTACCCTGCCCCCTTTTCATGTTTTTCATCTTTGTTTAACTGTTTTCATATGACTCTGGTTCAACCTAGTCCCAAGATGGCTGCCAGCATTTCCTGGATGAAGTGCTGACAGCCAATCAGATTTCACGATGACATGTGTGGTTAGGCTCCGCCCAGATATCGATATTTCTTTTTCCTTTCTTTTTCCTTTAATATTTTAAAAACTACTGAACGGATTTACACCATTTAACAAAAAGGACTCTTTCTGAACCAAGACCTACCTTTTTGCCAAATTTGGTGTAATTCCGTTCAGCAGTTCGGGCTGTAGCTTTGTCTAAAGTTTCCTATGGAAAATAACATGGGGAAAACGCGTTTTGGGACCCCACTTTTCTCGGCCCCGCTAGCGAATCACCCGAAACTTTCAAGACAGGAGCTGACCAGAGCTGATCACTAGTTTTGAAAATTTCACGAAGATTCGTCAACCAGCGCCAAAGTTATTGGGAAAACAAAAAACACTTTTCCTATGGAAACTAGGTCCAGTAATATAATTATCTACTGGCGGTCGCCAGTAGATAGTTATAGTTAGGACTTATTATCCATAGGAAATTTGTAACATTCTATTCCCAATAACTTTGGCGTCGTTTGACGAATCATCGCGAAATTTTCAAAACTAGTGAGGCGCTCCGGTCCGCTCCTGTCTTGAAAGTTTCGAGGTGATTCATCAAGCGAGGGCCGAGAAAAGGGAGGTCCCAAAGCGTGTTTTCTCCATGTTAATTCCCATAGGAAATTTTAGACACGGCTACAGCCTGAACTGCTGAACAGAATTACACCAAATTTGGCAAAAAGGTAGCGCTTGGTTCAGAAAGCAACCTTTTTTAAAATGGTGTAAATCCGTTCAGTAGTTACTGAGAAATTAAAAAAATAAGAGTTAAAAAATCAATTTCCCATAGGAAACTTTATGCAAGGCTACAGCCAAAACTGCTGAACGGAATTACACCAAATTTGGCAAAGCGGTAGTGCTTGGATCAGAAAGCACCCTTTTTAAAGATGGTGTAAATCCGTTCAGTAGTTGCTGAGAAAATCCAAAATAAAAGTTTCGATATTTAGAGGCACGGAGGATCCGCGGACCCTCCCAACCACGAGCTTCATGCTAATTGGCTGTCAACACACCAAACCAGGATGTGTTGGCAGCCATCTTGTGCATCGGTAGAATCGAGGCACAAGAAAACAGGAAAAAAAACACGAAAAACAAGAAAAGGGGGCAGGTAGACACACCTGACCCCTAGGCCTGCTAAGGAATCCCACAAGGACCCCAAGGGCCCAAAAAGCATTTTTTTTTCAAGAGTCGCAAGATGCGCGGAAGATCCGCGGATCCAAAAAAAAACGAAGCGCAGGCTCCCGTGCTTGTTTATTAATTAGCCCCCAGGTGGGCCAAGTCCCGGGGCATTTTTAAAAAATATATGCGGGGGCCCAGGGGACCCCGCAGCCCGAGGACCGCCACCCCCGGGGCTTTCTATAAATATTTGCGGGGGCACACAGCCCCCACAGCCCCGGGGACCGCCACCCCCGGGGCTTGGTTTTTAATGTTGGGGGACCTCAAGGCCCCCAAGCCCCGAGGACAGCCACCCCTCGGGGCTTTTGTCAAATATTTGCGGGGCACACAGCCCCCACAGCCCCGGGGACCGCCACCCCCGGGGCTTGTTTTTATGAATAATAAAACCTGTGTGGGGGGGCTCGAGCCCCCCCACACGCCCCGGGGACTGCCACCACCCCGGGGCACTAAATATTTAAATATGGGGGTCCGTAACGGACCCCCAGAGCCCCGGGGACCACCACCTCCCTGGGGCTTTGAAAATGTTGGGAGGGGGGCCGTGCGGCCCCCCTCCTGGAGCCTGTGATGGCCCTGGGGACCACCACCCCCCAGGGCCGGCTCCTGCAGTGTCCCAGGGTGCCCACCCCCGGGACACTGCTGTTTGCAATGACAGGGCAGGAGCCTCGCGGCTCCCGCCCTGTCATTGCAAACTGTGGTTTGGGTTTTGAAAGCGAGAGCAGGCTGCTCTCGCTTTCAAAAATCAAACCACATTGCTTTTCCACACGGGGAGCTGCATGTCAGCAGCTCCCCGTGTGGAAAAGCAATGCTGGCTCCCGCAGGAGGCCGGGAGCCGGCGGGACCGTGGGGGAGTGGGGACCCCCACGGTCCCCAGCGAGAGCCAGGCCCCGGGGGATGGGGTCCCGGGGCCATGAGTGGCCTGGGAGGGGGCCACGCGGCCCCCTCCCCATTATAAAAATAAAATACAAAAAAAAAAACCACGGAAAGGCCGGCCCCGGGGATGGGGTGCCCGGGGCCATAAATGGCCTGAGGAGGGGGCCACGCAGCCCCCTCCAAAATTTAATAAAAAATAAAAACACTGGCCATGCCCCGGGGGATGGGGTCCCCGGGGCCGAATATGGCCTCGGGAGGGGGTCCACGCGACCCCCTTCCATTATCTTTAAAAAAAAATAAAAAAATAGGGGTCAGGCCCTGGGGGATGGGCAAAATGCGCGCCGGATCCGCAGATCCGGGCGCGAAAATAAAAAAAACGAAGCGCGGCCTCCCGCGCTTCGTTATTATTTAGCCCCCGGGTGCGCCAAGTCCTGGGGGCAATGTTTATATTGTTAATGGGGGGCCCAAGGGGGCCCCCCAGCCCTGGGGACCGTCACCCCCCTGGGGCTTTATTTACATATTTGCGGGGGGCACACGGCCCCCCCGCAGCCCCAGGGACTGCCACCCCCGGGGCTTTAAAAAAAAAAGAAAATAACCTGTGTGGCGGGGCTCGAGCCCCCGCACACGCCCTGGGGACCGCCACCTCCCTGGGGCACTAAGAATGTAAATTTGGGGGTCCGTAACGGACCCCGAGCCCCGGGGACCACCACCTCCCCGGGGCTGTGCAAGTGAAGGGAGGGGGGCCGCGCGGCCCCCCTCCTGGAGCCTGTGATGGCCCTGGTGACCTAATACCCCAACTTAAAACACTCTGTGGCACTTACTGGAGGTACCTAGTGGGCTAGTTGGACCCCAGGGACCCTCAGGATTCAAGGGGACTTAATCTCCCAACTTAAAACGGCCACAGGGCTTGTTTGCACACATGTCACCTCAGGCCCCCCCTCCCTTCACCACTGTGCAAACGCGCCCCGGGGCGCGTTTTAAGAGGAAGTTTTAATCCCCCTGCCCTATTATGTACTAGGGCCTTACAGAGGAGGTCATGCTAATCACAGGGGTACCCCAACGCATAGTGTTCCCTAGTGTATGTAGGAGTTTTCACTGTATTCTAAGTGTCTTTTAGCATAGCACTGGTTCTAGGCCTGGTTAGTCAGAGTCAGTTACCACCAGTACCCGTCTGAAAAAGTTGTGGGCACAGGATGCTTTTGTAACAAGGCCTCTTTCTGCTCCTCTGTTGGTTCTTTCTGCACATGTCTTGCTTCTTCCTGCTCTTTTCTTCGTCTTTGTGAACTTCTGTTGCTTCTTTCTGCATTTCTTTTGCTTCTTTCTGTGCATTTTTTCTTCTTTCTTCACATGTCCTACCTCTGTAGGCATAGTTAGAAACTAGCATTTAAAAAACCTTTGAAATTCACTTAAAAAACCATAGGTTTCAGGCACGTTATAGTTAGAAATGAGCATTTAAAAACCTTTGAAGTTCACTGAAAAAACCATAGGTTTCAGACACGCTATAGTTAGAAATTAGCATTTAAAAAACCATTGAAATTCACTGAAAAAACCATAGGTTTCAGGCACGTTATAGTTAGCAATTAGCATTTAAAAATCTTAGAAATTCACTGAAAAAACCATAGGTTTTAGGGAAAGTTATAGTTAGTTGGACATTTCACTCGTACAAAACCAGAGAAATTCCCCCGTTATAGTTAGTTCAGCTAACTATAACTCGCGCCCCCGAAATGCACTACTGATGACGTCACATATTACATCACTCATCACATGGTCAGTGGCATCACTGATGACATCTCAAATGACATCACTGATGACATCACTGTTGACATCATCCACTGACTGTGTGTTTCTGTAAAGTTTAAATATGTTTAATATATATAGGGAAAGGCGTATTGAAGAATGAGTGGGTGTATAAGTGTCTGAATGGATGATTTAGTAGGTGCGTGACTGACTGTATAAGTGAGTGATTAAACGTATCTTACTGAATGCATGGGTTAGTGACTAAACTGTGTGAATGTCTGTATCCGTCTGTCTGTTGGTGTGTAAGCGGCTGCATGGGTTTGCGAATAGCTACATGAGTGTCTATATGGGTTATTGATTGGTTGTCTGAGTATCTGTATGGGTGCCTGAGTGTTTGTGTGGGTGGGGTGTGTGTGACTGTGCATAGATGTGTGAGTGGGTGATTCACTGGGTGCATGGTTTCAAGAGTGCATCTGTGATGGACTGTATGGGTGGGTGAGTGTGTGTATGGGTGTGCTAGTGAGTGAATGTATATCTCAAAGGTACATGTGTGAGTAACTACAAATGTGAAAGGCAGTATATATGTGTGTTGGAGTATATAAATGGCTATAAGGGAGAGTGTGTGATTGTGAGAGTGGCTGTATGGATGAGTGTGTGCTTGTATCAGTGATTGTATAAGAGCGTAAGAATGTGCTAGTATTTGTATGAGTAATTGAGCTGGTGTGTGTATAACTGTATAGGTGAGTAAATGGCAGTGTGATTAATTATTTGCATGACTGACTAGGTGTGTGAGTACCTCTATGGATGAGTGGTGGTGTGTGAGTGTCTATATAGGTGTATGAGTGCCTATGATAGTCCTGTACTGAGTGACCATAAGTATGAGTTACTGTACGGGTGAGTGAGTGGATGTGTGTGTAAACCTAAGAATCAGTGAGTGGGTATGTAGTTATTGGTGTTGGAGTGTCTATGGTTTTGAGAATGGCAGTCTGTAATTTAGAGTGGGTGTATCAAAGGTTATAGTAGGGCGTGAGAAGATGCATCAAATTATCACATGGATGATGTCATCAGTGATGTCATCAGTGATGTCATTTGAGATGTCATCAGTGATGCCATCAGTGATGTCACTGACCATGTGATGAGTGATGTAATATGTGACGTCATCAGCAGTGCATTGCGGGGCGCGAGTTATAGTTAGCTAACTAACTATAACGGGGAATTTCTCTGGTTTTGTACGAGTGAAATGTCCAACTAACTATAACTTTCCTAAAACCTATGGTTTTTCAGTGAATTTCTAAGGTTTTTTAAATGCTAATTGCTAACTATAACGTGCCTGAAACCTATGGTTTTTTCAGTGAATATATAGATAGATAGATAGATAGATAGATAGACATATCTTATACATATACATAAGTATTTTAAAAAAAATAATACTATGAATTAAAGCATTATGGAAAAATACTAAATCATCATACAATTAATGAATATAAACTTTATTTAAATCTAATAAATAATATACATCATCAATATTCTAATATTTTTTTTACTTTCCCACGGCAGTGCCCTGAAAATGGGCAACACAATGGGAATGCCAAAAACAGTTTCTGCATGGCATAGACTGTAAATTCCATGCCGTGCAAGAACTGTGGTGCATGGACACAGGGAGGCACATGTTGTGCCCTCCTGCTTGCACCCCAAGGTGTAGAGTCACAAGGGGGCCCCGTAGGGCCCCCTTTCTTTCCTCTCTGCCACAGTTTTCATGGAGGAGGAACCGCCATGAAAACCTTGGCAGAGAGGAAACTCGTAATATGCTTAGTTGGACCGCGGCGGTCCCGCCAAGCATATTGCCGCATCCTGACCGCCTGAACAACACCAGGGAATGGCAATTTCCTGGCAGTTGCAGCGGGGCAATGGCGGTCTGACTGCCACCGCCGCGCCCCATGAGTCAGGTGGTCCTTGGACCGCCAGACTTGTAATAGAGACCCGAGTGTTTGTTCTGGTATTGAAGGGGAAATATTGGTTTCTAGTGGTTTTATAATGTAAACAAACAAACTGAACACTTTAGAAAAGTGTCTAGAGTTAGGGAAAAGTATTTCTATTCTTTTAAATGTTTTTTAAAAAGATGTCATAGTGCCGTGGTATTTCCTCAGAACTATCTTGGTAGTACCGTGGTACCTACGGCATTAAAAAAAAGAAACAAATAACTATGACAAATGACACTGTACAATACTCCACTCAAATGACACCAATCCACTCTACGAAACACAGTCCACTGTAAGCTACTCTGTTCTATGGCCCTCCACTCTAAGACACTCTGACATGTCACTGCACTCTACTCTGGCACGCCACTTCACTCTATGCCAGTCCACTCTCCAAGACTGTGTTCCACTTCACTGTACGCCTCTCTACTACAGTCTATGGCACGCTGTGATATGCTGCTCCACTACACTATACAACTTGCCACTCCACTCTACAACATGCCACTCCGCTCTACCACTTTATGCCACTTCACTCAATGCCCCTCCACGGTAAGATTCTGTACGACACACCACTTTATGAAACACTGCTGCACTCTACGTCACTCCACTCTACGATAAGCCACTCCACTCTACATCATGACACTCTGCGCTTATCCACTTTCCACCACTCCACTCTATGCCAAGATACTGTATGGCACTACACTCTATGACACAACTCTAAGCCACTCCACTCTACTCTGCGACACTCTACTCCAGTCTAGGACACTCTATGCCTCTCCACTCTACCAAACTCTACTCCACTCTGTGTCACTCAACTCGCCAACACTCTTCTGCATTCTGTGCTACTCTCACACTTTACCCCATCTGCGGTCGTGCGACACTCTACCTTGACACTCTACACAACTCCCTCCATGCCATTCCACCCTGCTATTCTCTGGCACACTACTCCACTCTACTCCACAATTCCACTGTACCCCACTTCACTCTACTCAACTCTATGCCACTCGACTCTGACATTCTATGCCACTCCACTCTACCACACTCTACGTGACTCTACTGTACTCTATGCCACTCCAGTCTACAACAATCTATGACACTCCACTCTACGACACAGCACTCTATGACACTGTACTCTACACCACTCCACTCTACACCTCTCCACTTTAAGGCACTCTACGACATGCCACTCTGACACACCACTAAACTCTACACTACGACACACCAGTCTAAGCTATTCCACTCTACAACAATCTACTCCACTCTATGCCCCTCAACTCTTTGCCACTCTACTCCACAGTATGACACGCCACTCCACTCCATTCTATGACACATCACTCCACTCCATGACATGCCACTCGACTATACAACATCCCACTCCAGTCTATGACAGTCCACTCCACTGTACGACACTCCATGCCACTCTGGTATACACACACAACTCCAGTGTACGACAAGCCACTGCACTGTAAGATATTCTACTACACTTTATCCCACTTCACTCTATGCCCCTCCACTCTAAGACACTCTACAATGCACCACTCTGACACATCACTCCACTGTATTCTAGGACACGCCACTCCACTCTATGCCACTCCACTCTATTGTACAACACGTCACTCCACTGAACAATATGCCACTGCACTCTATGAGAGGCCACTTCACTGTACAACAGGCCACTACACTCTGACACTCCACTCCACTGTACGATACTCCATGCCACTCCACTGTACAACACGGCACTCCACTCTGAGATGCCACTCCACTCTACTACACGGTACTTCACTCTACGACATGCCACTCCACTCTACACCACTTCACTATACCCCCATCCACTTTAAGATACTTTACAACGTGCCACTATATGACACTCCACTTCACTCTACTCTACAACATGCCACTCCATTCTACACCATTCCACAACACTCTATTCCACTCTGTGCCCCTCCACTCTATGTCACTCTACTCCACTCTATGACATGCCACTTACTCCATTCTATGACACACCACTCCACTCCACTCCTCCCCACTCCACTGTATGACACACCACCCCTCTCTATGCCACTCCACTCTATGGTTCTCCACTCTACTCTACTCCACAACACTCTATGACATGACACTCTCCGACACTCCATTCTACAACACTCATCATCATCAACAAAACTTTATTCGGTTTTATGAATAAAACCATAACAAGTCATACAGACATCGATAAAACATCTTCCAGGTTACAAATTAACAAATATGATACATCCAAATCTAATCTGGATACAAGGTAAAAATACATGAATTACAATACAGAAATTAATCGCAACTTGACCTGAGTCTGACAGCAACCCGTAAAAAGTTAAGTGTGTACAAAACTGTGTCATTAGAGAGGAGTTGTAAAAAGATAAAAGCTGGTCTCACCTTCCTAAAACCAGCTTTTTTAAGAAAAGGAATAATAAATAACTTTCTAGGAACAGCATAAAAACTACAAAACATTAAAAAGTGCATCATGTCCTGAGGAGACTCACCGTCGCAGCCACAGGGTATGAGGCACTGACCTCTGTGGGAGCCGCGAGGTTGTGCCAAGAGATAATGGAAAAGATTGAGCCGAAACCTCGTCAATAAAAAACGATCATGAATGCTTTTAAGCCCTAAAAGATATGGTTCGGTGGTTGGCACAGTTTTTAACACAATGTACCTACGCACACTGGGCTTACACAGCTCTTTTTCCTCTCTTTCACAGCGGCTCCTTCTTGAGAAACACTCTTTGGCCCAAGCGAAGTCCCTCTTACATATGAGGTCGGGGTTAGCAAATAGTTCTGCTCCGCCTAACCTGGAGAGGCCTACTCTTATGTACTGGAGCCATCGGATGTGCGAGACACAGTCAAGAGAAAGACAATCCTTTAAGACGACTTTGCTGAGTGTATTTTCTGGCTGAGCCCAGATCTTAAGCCACAATGCCAGGGGACGGAAAGCCAGTTCATCTGAAAGAAAAGGCATATCCAGCTCTTCGTGCACAACATAGGACGGGATGCTTTGTGGTACAGAAAGGGCCTGTCGCAGGAAAGTGTGGCCCCTTATCTCGCTCCCGTAACTGGCCTTTGAAATATATTTGGCTTGATAGATCTTCAAAAGAGCCCCTATTGGTTTTCTTCCCACTCTGGTGGCGAAGTTAAAGACAGCTGCAGAAGCTTTCACTAGGTCCCCTTTCTTCCGGGTAAGCAAGGGGCACCAACTCAAGGAGTCGTCAAACACTACTCCCAAGTAGGAGAAGACGTTGGTCTTAGGTATTGACGAGGGTCCGAGCTTAAAAGTAGACTGCTTGGCTTTACAAGGTCCCACCTGCATGATGAACGATTTGGAATGATTAGCCGACAGGTCCAGGTCCTCCATAAAGAGGGCAAAAGAATTCAGTAAGAGTTTTAGACCCCTGGCTGTCTTCGTCAAGAGAATTGCGTCATCCGCGTATAAGAGGACCGGCAGGCTACGCTTGCCTACCTGGGGATAGTCAGCTTTTGTGGCCAAAAGGGCCTTCTCTAGGGAATTAACATATAGTTTAAAAAGAAAGGGTGCTAATATGCACCCCTGGTGCACCCCTCTCTTAATGTCAAACTAACGGGTCACTTTCAGGTCTTTTAAGTAACGGATAACCGCCATTGATTCTCGATGAAGATCCCTAACAAATAAAATTATGTTATTGTCAATGCCAATGGAGGACATCAACTGCCACAGCTTAGATCTATTGACACAGTTGAATGCTGAGGACAGGTCCATGAAGGCTAGGTGTATGGTGCTGGAACGAGCCACAGTGTACTTGTTCAGAACCATGTACAGATTTAAACATTGTTCCACGGTGGAGCGACCTGGGCAAAAGCCATTTGTATCTCAGCTAAAAAGTTTTTTTCGTCGGCCCAGGATACAAGTCTGTCCAGTACCATGCGACCCACCATCTTCACCACAGAGTCCAGAAGAGAGATGGGCCTATAGCTGAGGGCACTGTCCCAATCCCCCTTTTTAAATACCAGGACTATAATCGATAGGGCCCAAGAATCTGGGCGGCCAACCTGGACCGCAGCATTGATAACAGCTGTGAGAACAGGCACCCAGGTTTCTACATGGGCGATGTAGCGATCTGGCGGGATCCCATCTGGCCCTGGGGCCTTCTTTCTAGACAGTCCCAGAACACCAGCTCTCACCTCTTGTGTGGTAAAAATAAGTTCCGCCTTGCCTTCCACCCTTTCCTGCCTCTCAGTTAGCGGGGTGTCCGACTGGAAAACACCCTAAAAGTGATGTACCAAATCGTCCTCTGTAATGTGGGCATCCAATAAGTTGCCATTGTCTTGAGATAGGCAGGGACTATTAATGATGCCCCAGAACTTTGAGCTGTTGCACAGTATGCTGGCCTCCACTAAATCAGTCCAGGCCTCCTCCTTCAGGGCGGACTTGCGGGTTGCTAGAGCAGCCTTATATGCTCTTCGTAGGCCTTTGACCACCACCAGATCTCGGGGCTTGACACCTAGAGCCTGTCTCAAATTCTTGGAAGCCTGGGAACACGCCGAGTCAAACCATCTTGGACCTAGTTGCTTACGGCCCCCGCCTAGGGCCCGTAGCAACTTCCCTATGACAGTAGACATTTTTCCAAATGCATCCATGATATCCGAGGTGCTTGCCTCACCATCAAGACAGATGGCAAACTCTCTGCAACACTGAGTTAAGAGGGACTCGTGAAGTAGCTCTGGGACAATATACCCCCACTTTATATTCCTTCCCGCTTCCACCACTTTTAGAGGAACTCCCGCCCCCACCCCATCTTTGATATATCTATATGCTCGAGACCATCCTGTTGAAACACAAATGGGATTGTGGTCGTTACATACACTCACCTGGACCAAAAAATCAGTAATCAAGGAATAAAAAGGGGTAGATACAAAGGTGAAGCCAATAAAGGACTCACACCCTCTCCCGGTGAAAGTGTGAGTAATGTCCGTTTTCCCCGGGGGCAGCTTATTCAGGACAGATGTTAAATGAAATTCAAGTAGGATGGTGTTAAGTTCAGTACCCTGGGGTGTATGTTCCATGTGCAAGCCTGCTTGTCGTGCACAGCCCATAGCCTCCACTCCTCCTTGCCTGATGTTCCCACACATATGTGTCTTGAAATCCCCTGTTAGAAAAATTTAATGATAACTCTGACCTTTCAAATTAATATCCTGAAGTACAAACCCCAGCTGAGTTATATTACCTTCATCCAGGTGTGCAACTCCTGCATTATAAAAATTTACCAAGAGGAGCTTGCTCTTTCCACTAGAGAACAACATCACATGTAAGTTGGGGGAGGCATGTAGTGAGGTAACGGAGATGCCGAGGACTGCTAATGAGACAAAGGTGACAAGCCCCCCCTTAGCTCTCCCTAGCCTGGACAGGGTAGCTGGCACAAAGAGGGTTTTATAGCCATCCAGGTGATAGTTGTTCTCTACAGCCCATGTTTCCTGGAGGCATATCACATCGAGGCTCTTAACGAGGAACAACCATTCGGGGTTACTCAATGTTACTCGCCAACCCCGCGACGTTCCAGGAAAGAAATTTACTCCCTCCATTCACACTGGATACCTGTTCCGGGGGCCGTGCCTTTCACTATATGACACTCCACTTCATTCTACTCTACGACATGCCACTCCATTCTACGCCACTCCACAACACTCTAGTCCACTCTGTGCGCCTACACTCTATGCCACTCTACTCCACTCTATGACATGCCACTTACTCCATTCTACGACACACCACTCCTCTCCACTCCACTGTATGACACACCACCCCTCTCTATGCCACTCCACTCTATGGTTCTCCACTCTACTCTACTCCACAACACTCTATGACATGACACTCTCCGACACTCCATTCTACAACACTCAATTCCACTCTATGCCACTCCACTCTACGACACTCCACTCTATGACACACCACTGCACAACACTACACTCTACAGCACTCTCCCCTCCTGTACTCTATGACACTCCACACGCCGACACTCCACTCGACAATACTCCACTTGATGACATTCCACTCAACAACACTCCACTCTACGATTTGAAACACATTTTTGTTTAAAAAAAATGAAATTCAATGAAAAAAAAACAAAGGTTAAAGCTTAGTTATAGTTCAGAAAACTCAATTTATTATCTCTAAACAAAACCACCTTAAACTACATAACCGTTAGAAATGCTAAAGTTATAGGTATAACTTTATAGTTATAACTTAAAATTATAATTTGTGCCTCACTCAAAACTTACTATAACTTGAGTGTTGTCGACTCACTAGCCAAACTACATTTATTATAACTTGAGCCTTCCCCATGTACTGATTATGTCCTACCATACTACATCACTTATAGCATTTTAAATCATAGCATGCATTCATGACATCTCAAATGACATAATTTATGAGAAAGTGCATGGGGAAGGAGCGAGTTATAGTTAGATATGTAGATGTGACATTGGTAGTCAACTGTAAAAAGAAAATGGCATAGTCACTATAATGTAATAAGTGATTACAGGTGAGTTGTGATATCACAGAACCTTCACTTTCAGAGCAATCAGGGAGTGTGGCATGCCAATTGGCTGAATTACCACTGATTTGTAAACAATGTAAGGAATAGCTTGATGTTTGCTCCTTCTTTTTGCTATTTTTGCATGAAAATATAGGAGTCAGCTTGTTAGGAGACATTTATGGCAGTGTGTTTATGTATTGCACTGCTAGTGTTCATTAAACGGAACCAGGAACCTACCTGCATCGTGCAGCATGTTTAGACATTTTTAAAGTAATGCAAGAATGAGTCAGTGGATTGATAGATGGATGTATGAATACAAAGATAAGTGACAGAGTGCATGGGACCTATTGAACGTTTAAACCCATTAATGACACAATAGAAACTTTCATTGATAAGTCATACCTAACAGCATTGCTAATGCTTGTATTTCAGTGCAGTTCCCGTCCTCTCTGTTTCCCTGCTTATATGTAATATATTCTTTGCAACTAATTACAAAGTGCAAGAATGCATGTTTATTTTCGGATTTTTTTGCATTTATTATATATCTCTGCAACCAATTATCTATTTCATAAGAAGTGACAAGAGAATAATGAATTAAAAGAGGATATTGCCAGTCACTTTGATTTTGATCCTCTATAAGGTTATAGAACATTTTGCTAACTTGAAATATTCCTATAATATAAGGTGCATAAGTATCACCATAAATAACTGATATTTCAGTCTAGAGCCCAATTATATGGAATTCGTTCAACATCTAAGAGATGTTGTCAATTTTCATTGGCAGATGTGCTATAATGCACTGTTTGTACTCGTTCATTTGATTGAAGAAGAAGCTTCCAAACACCATAGGGGAAAGGTTATAAACAAACATTGAACAATTTCACGAGTGTTCCTTCAAACTGCTTCTACAATCGAATTCTTTATAGGTTATTTCGTTAAAAAATTGTGCAGTAAAATTCAAATGATGTCCTAATTTCTTTACCCAAATAAGAGCCACTTCGGTTCCCTTTTAGGGCAAATCGGGGGTGCTTAGTTAGTGAAACGAAGCCAGAGTATTCACATATCACTGGTTATAGAGTTTTCGAGATATCTTTGGCTGCATTTACAGTTTTTAACCACTATGGGCCTGATCTACAAAGGTGAACCTACACGTTTGTGTAAATGTACGCATTTTCAATATTCACAAAATGCATTTTAATAGTAAATTTCTAGTGTGGCCTGTGCTATCTTTTTATGTGCGGAGTTCTCCACCCCACCTACAGAGTCTCCACCCTTGTAAACTTACACTTAAAAATAATTACACAATTTCCATAACTAATTTTACATTATTAAATTATTATCAATTAACAACAACCTATTAATTCATTGAAAATAATTTACTTCCCACCCTTTCCCACTATAAACCCCACAACTCACATCTCAAATTAATTACACAATTTCCATAATTAATTTTTAATTATTTAATTACCATTAATTAACAATTAATTATTAATTATTTTTAAATAAATTACTTCACACCCTATTCCCCTATAAACCCACAACCCGCTCCTACAAAATTGACTACAATTAACATAATTATTAAAAATTAACAACCAATTAATAAAAATTAATTACCACAATTAACACTATAAAATCTAAATTAAATAAATACTAATAAATAAAAAATATTAATTAATTTATTATAATTAAATTACTTCCCACCCTATTCCCCTATAAACCCACAGCCCGCTCCTAAAAAAAAATAACGCAATTAACATAATTATCAATTAGTTAATTAATACAAATTAACAACCAATTAATAATTAATTAATAAAAAATTAATTACCACAATTAACACTATAAAATCTAAATTAAATAAATTCTAATAAATAAAAAATATTATTTAATTTATTATAATTAAATTACTTCCCACCCTATTCCCCTATAAACCCAAAACCCACTCCTAAAAAAAATAACACAATTAACATAATAATCAATTAATTAATTAATCAAAATTAACAACCAATTAATAATTAATTAATAAAAATGTATTGCCACAATTAACACTATAAAATCTAAATTAAATAAATACTATGGGGCCGATTACGATGGCGGGCGGATCGCCGGCCTGGCGGGTGCTGTTTTGCCTACCACGGTCGCGAATCCCCGACCGCCATATTACGATGGGCAGACATAGGCCAAATCCCTAGCGCTGCGGGGTTTTTAGTTCCGCCAGTAGTTTGGTTCCGCGATGAGGGCGGACGTAGCCAATAGCGGGAGACCGCCGTGCGGAATGACGTGTAGACCGCCGTCCGAATCACAATGCCTCAAATAGGCAATCGGACCGCAACGGAGAAACCACCAATTGAAACACGGCGGAAGCAATACTGCAGAGGAAAACGGCAATAACACACAACTCCATGCGTTCGCTACCGCAATGGATCCTGCTCTACAAGCCCTACCGCTGCTGTTCCTGATCCGCGATTAACAAAGACGCCGCCACCGTCGACAACACCGCAGGTACGTCAATGCCACACCTCCGCATCGGGGTCATCCATCAACAACGTCATCACCGCATCCTCCCGGTTACGTCACCGCAGCGGTGAAGACGCGGGAAAGGTTCCGCACAATCCAGTAGGCAGGTCCAGCGGCACGCATGGGCAGTCACAGGGACGTGTAAGGATTGGGCTGGCCCTGGGCCAAATGTATATTGTGTGCCTCTGTTGGTAGCAGCTGTCATTACCTGATACCATCATAGCGTCCTACCAACCCACCTTGTTCAACATCAAAATGTGTGCCCATCTGATATTCAGGGTCAGTGATGTATGTGAACAAGTTCATAGGTGTATTGTGGCAAAACAACACCTGCATAGTAATGCCAAACAGGTGCTTGTGGTGTTAAACCCCCTTCCTGCCACTGCCAGGATGAGTATGAGGGGACAAACCCCACCTGCAAGGTAATACCAAAAAGGTGCTTGTGGTGTTAAACCCCCTTCCTGCCACTGCCAAGATGAGTATGAGGGGGCAAACCCCACCTGCAAAGTAATGCCAAAAAGGTGCTTGTGGTGTTAAACCCCCCTCCTGGCACTGCCAAGATGAGTATTAGGGGGCCAACCCCACATGCAAAGTAATGCCAAAAATGGTGCTTGTGGTGTTAAACCCCCCTCCTGCCACTGCCAAGATGAGTATGAGGGGGCAAACCCCACCTGCAAAGTAATGCCAAAAATGGTGCTTGTGGTGTTAAACCCCCCTCCTGCCACTGCCAAGATGAGTATGAGGGGGCAAACCCCACCTGCAAAGTAATGCCAAAAATGGTGCTTGTGGTGTTAAACCCCCCTCCTGCCACTGCCAAGATGAGTATGAGGGGGCAAACCCCACCTGCAAAGTAATGCCAAAAATGGTGCTTGTGGTGTTAAACCCCCCTCCTGCCACTGCCAAGATGAGTATTAGGGGGCAAACCCCACCTGCAAAGTAATGCCAAAAGGTGCTTGTGGTGTTAAACCCCCTCCTGCCACTGCCAAGATGAGTATGAGGGGGCAAACCCCACCTGCAAAGTAATGCCAAAAATGGTGCTTGTGGTGTTAAACCCCCTCCTGCCACTGCCAAGATGAGTATTAGGGGGCAAACCCCACCTGCAAAGTAATGCCAAAAATGGTGCTTGTGGTGTTAAACCCCCTCCTGCCACTGCCAAGATGAGTATGAGGGGCAAACCCCACCTGCAAAGTAATGCCAAAAATGGTGCTTGTGGTGTTAAACCCCCCTCCTGCCACTGCCAAGATGAGTATGAGGGGGCAAACCCCACCTGCAAAGTAATGCCAAAAATGGTGCTTGTGGTGTTAAACCCCCCTCCTGCCACTGCCAAGATGAGTATGAGGGGGCAAACCCCACCTGGAACATACACGTTTGTAGTTGGCTTGTACAGGGCCACATATATCTCAACACCACTGACAAGGACAGGCCAAGCACACTGTGTGACCACTCAACTGCACACATCCAAATATACCCATGTGAGTACGAAGACAGGCCTACACAAGATTACCACACACACACTGCTGTTCACACATCCAAACACATCACACAGACATCACCAACCTTGGACACCCCGCAAGTTAGACTGTGTGTAGAATTCACCTCTGCTGTGGTATAGCCCCCTAACATGACATGTGTACAATCATACTAAAATCAACAGCGAATGATGATTGCAAGAGTACACCAACACCCACAAACATCATTGCACCCCAAACCTCAGAGTCAAGCAGACCAAAAGTGTGTGTTACGTTTGCCAAACAATGACAAAGTGAATGAAGTAAATGGCAATGTGGAAGTGCCATGCAGAGCATGTGGCACATTTATCCATACCCACACATCAAAATGTTTAATTAAGCAAGGGCAGTAACAAACTATACAACAGGAGTTACAGTGTTTATTGCAAAATATCCAGATAGTCACAAAATTTGAAACAAAGAAAAGGCCATTGGCCAGTCCACAGTCCAAACAATGCACATGTGTGTATGAAAATGTTTACAGTGAATGTGTAACACCGTACACTGCCATCTGAATGACCAAAGCCGGGGATATCAAAGCTCAGTACAGGCACCGCTGTGGGAGAGATGGGTATGGGAGGGGGTCTGTGCCTCAGACTTGCCTGTCAGTTGGACTGGGAGGTGGCTTATTGTCGTGGCCACTGGCGGAACTGGACCTGGGAGAGAGAGGATCATCAGAGTCAGCAGTGGCTGTGGCAGGCATAGGGCTGCTTGGACCGGGTGGCATGGTGGCACGTGGAGGCGGAGAGATGCTGCCGTGAGACACAGAGGCAGTAGTGGCTGTGGCAGGTGTAGGCCTGCTCGTACTGGGTGGCATGGTGGCACGTGGAGGCGGCGAGATGTTGCTGTGAGACACAGAGGCAGTAGTGGCTGTGGCAGGTGTAGGCCTGCTTGGACCGGGTGGCATGGTGGCACGTGGAGGCAGAGAGATGCTGCCGTGAGACACTGACGCAGTAGTGGCTGTGGCAGGTGTAGGGCTGCTCGGACCGGGTGGCATGGTGGCACGTGGAGGCGGAGAGATGCTGCCGTGAGACACAGACGCAGTAGTGGCTGTGGCAGGTGTAGGGCTGCTCGGACCGGGTGGCATGGTGGCACGTGGAGGCGGAGAGACGCTGCCGTGAGACACAGTGGGTGAGGGTGAATGTTGAGGGCTGCCTCTACACTTCTTGGGTATACGATATTGCACAAGTGTCTTGGGAGTAGTGGGCAGTGTGGCTGGCACAACAGAGTCCCTCTCCACCAAAGGTGTGACAGGTGCAGGTGGCCCTCCTTGTGGGGATTTGCTGGATATGGACTTAGCCTTGCTGTTTGCTTGCCTTTTGTCCTCCATCCCCTGTGGTCCTGGTGAACCACTCACATTGCTCTCCTGACCACGCTTCACAGGGGTGTGGGTGGGAGTAGAGGTCCTGGGTGAAGCAGTCTTAGGTTGCTTTGTGGGCTTTCCCTTCAGCGGCACCAGCACCACAGCAAGCATGCCAACTGTTTCTCTGTCACTTGGAGCAGTTGTGTGGATGGGAGTCTCTTGGGATGGGTGCAATCTTGTGGACCGTGAGCTAGAGGCCTGCTTCTTTGCCTGATGCCCCTGAGTGTCATGTGAAGGGCTTTTTTCTTTGCGTCCCTGTGTGCCTGTGTTACTTTTTGGGGATGGTGTCTGTGGTCTGGCACGCTTGGAGCGCTGCTGTCGTGTGCTGGGTGTCGACGACTCGGGGCCTGAGGGCTCAGTTTTGTGGTCACTCTCCTCAGGGGTTGCCACTGGCAGGGTGGTTGTTGAAGGCATTGGGGCTGGACTTGGATGCTGTGATAGCTGAATGGCTGCCGTCACGGTGGAGGACAAACCCTGGACAGTCCTGTGTAGCCCACCCTCGTCCAAATGAATGCCCTCCATAAATGCCAGAACCTGTCCCAACTTCTTGTCCTGATCCTGGAAAGCATTTAGGAGAGCTGTCTGACCCACACACAGCTGGTGCAAGAGTTCTACCGCCTCAACACTGAGGGCAGCAGGGGAGACAGGGGCAGGGGCAACGGTGCCTGGGGTGAAGGTGACTCTACCCTTAACAGCCCTGCGGGCACAGACAGCACTAGTGGTAGTAGCCGGGATGGTGGGCACTGGCCGATGTGTGGTGGAGGAAGAGGCAGCATTGTCACTCCCTGTGACCACCATTGTCGCTGACTCCCCACTGGAGTCCGATGATGTTGAGGTTGTGCTTTCTGCGCGCGAGTCCTCAAGGACACTCCTGTCCCCCTTCGAGGCGCTGGTCACCTCAGTGTCAGTGATCTCATGGCTATCATGCGTGCCACATGCTTCAGCACTGGTGTCCATCTCATGGCCTTCCATGCACTCGGTAGATGCTGCAATGGACAGAGACATAGGTTCAGTACAGTGCCATACACACAAACATCAAATGCAAGCATAGCACTAATACTAGATAATGACAACCCCAAGTTGCACAACACCCTGGGCAGTCTGCATGTGCAACAATCATGCTAAACACAGAAGATGCATGGAAATATGCATTGTTTACATCAATGAGCCATGTGAGGTTCACACAGGCAAATAGCAGGTCCCTGCCTCCTTGTAATCCAACATAAACATCTCTGCAAGCATACCCACGTGGCTGTATGTGAGAGAGGCATTACATCTCAGCATGGTGCCTCTGTCACATATGGAGTCACTGTAAGGGGACAACACAGATACAGATTCAAATTTGTACTTAAGAATGTCCATGAGCTACTGATGTCTAACAAGTTGAGCAATTCATCACGCAGACTGTTGCACATTGGTGTCAGATGTGTAGTTCACACCATTTACAAGTCCTGCAGTGCACACATCGTTAAATGCACACTGACATGATGCACACTGCTGTACACTGCCTGGTGATGTCCATGACACCCAGAATGCAGAAGATGTCATAAGGCGACATCTCATCATGCAATGTCAAGGGCCATTGTATGAAACATATGATCAAGTCCATCTATGGGAAAATACATGACACCTGCACTCAACACATAGGCCACTGAGAAGTAGTTCCTAAAAATGTACACAGCAGCAAGATCAGCAATGGCTCCCGGTCGCCATCCATGCAGTCACTCACACCCAAAGTCAGCCTACGCAGAATACTCACCACTAACTCCCTGCTGATGGTCCCTCAAACGTTCATACAGCTCTGGCTGTGTCACAGACAAGATGCAGGACATTAGTGGAGTCATGGTTCGGCGCGCCAACCTGCCACTGCGAGGGACCAGCCCCACCGTCATCTCTGCCACGGTCCTGCTCAGACGGGAGATGTCGTCCCGCCTCTTGTGGCAGTGTGTGTGCCGTCTGTTGGATACACCCAGAGTCCGCACCTTCCGTGCAATGTTCTTCCATGTGGCCTTACGCTGGTGGACCTTCAGCTGCAGGCATGGGAGACAAGAAAAGGAAGTATCAGAGACCCTGTGTCATTCACACTGTGTGTCAGCACAGGAGAACATAAATGCATGGCACACAAATCGCTACATCTTCATCAGAGGCCGTACAGCATGACACATGGTACATGTGCATTACAATACTACATAGAAATGAATGCATGTATGACGCGGCACACAGTACATGGCCATCTCATACACATGCACAATGGCAGCACCGACAGCTATGTGCAGAAGGCCCTCATCTGTGATGCAGTATGTGAGTGAGCATGACATGCAATACAGTGCTAATGAAGTGTAGTGGCAGACTCACTGTGTCCATCACTACACACCCCTCAATGCCCTTGGCCTGTGAATGGCTCAATGCATTTTTCAGGAAACATATTGGGACATAATCTGAATTATCACACCCTTCTCACAATGTTAAGTCCTCTATTGTGCAATTCTCAGGACTATGATGGCTCAGTGAGTTTTAGGTGTGTGGACTAAACACATGTTTGACTCAGTCCAGTTAGGCATGGCTCAGAGTAACATTGGACAGTGTCTGTGCAGGCCAGAGGAACTCACACTGCGGTTCAACATGGTCCCTCAGATAAATCACATGGATGTACAGCATGAGAGGGTGAAAAGTGCCAACACATGCAAGATTGAACACATGTTCAAATCAATGTAAGGATGACATCTACTACTTACATTGATGTGAAGTGTCATAGTTGCATTAACATCAAGTGGGTTCCACTCATGCATTGGACTATTGTGCATGATGCTTACATCAACATAGTGCACTTAAGAAATATACCACACACATAAGTTATTGCTCCATTCCAATATACATTTCAACAGTCACATATGAGGTTGTGAAGAGTGAGTGGACAGTTACATTACATGGCACAGTAACAATTTGTCCCGACTTGTACTGTTTCAGAACACCATTCGTATCTGTGTGGCTGTTTAAACAATGCATGTCTCCCCCTACCTTCAATCAACTTATGTAGGTGTGGAAATAAGCCTACAGACACCATTGACATGAAGTTAGCATGCATGGCAATGTAACACACATGTACATCACCTAGTCTCAGACCAACATGTTCATTAAGTTTGTGCAAGAATGGCTGTAGGAGTGTCCATTTTCTACACATAATCAAATGCAATTTCCACTGAACAGGTATGGCGCATGCCATGGTAACTATTAGGATGCCTGTACATCGACTTGCACTCACAGGCACATACTACTGCACAGCAACATCATGGTATCATTTTGATCACTCTCACACTTGGAATCAGGAACACTTACCGGTACATCTGGCGCACCAAAAAGCCTCCCATACTGTGCAAGGACCTCGTCCACCAGAAGCTCCAGCTCCTCAGTAGTGAAGGGACGGGCCCTGACATTCTCTGTTCTCGCCATCACTGGGTCCAGGATACAGAAAAATATGCAGTTGTAGAGGAATGGCAGTCAGCAGTGTCTGAATGCATGTGAAATGTGTGGCTCTCCCACAGAGATTTATAGGCCCCTGGGGTGGTATCAGTGGCAGGCAGCTGCTGCAATTGGTCCACCTGGCTGGCATCTTTCAAGTGTGGCCAATGAGCGGCCACGCGGTGGCGGTGCACGCCTACCGCGGTTTCCAAAGTAGCATTTCACTACCGCGATCGCAGTTCCCATTGGCTGCAATGGCATTGGTGGTGTCACACCGCGGAGGCCAGGCGGTCGCTACCGCTATGCTGCATCTTTCAAGTGTGGCCAATGAGCTGCCCCGCGGTGGCGGTGCACGCCTACCGCAGTTTCCAAAGTAGCATTTCACTACCGCGGGTCCCATTGGCTGCAATGGCATTGGTGGTGTCACACCGCGGAGGCCAGGCGGTCGCTACCGCTATGCTGCATCTTTCAAGTGTGGCCAATGAGCGGCCCCGCGGTGGCGGTGCACGCCTACCGCGGTTTCCAAAGTAGCATTTCACTACCGCGACCGCGGGTCCCATTGGCTACAATGGCATTGGTGGTGTCACACCGCAGAGGCCAGGCGGTCGCTACCGCTATGCTGCATCTTTCAAGTATGGCCAATGAGCGGCCCCGCGGTGGCGGTGCACGCCTACAGCGGTTTCAAAAGTAGCATTTCACTACCGCGATCGCGGTTCCCATTGGCTGCAATGGCATTGGTGGTGTCACACCGCAGAGGCCAGGCGGTCGCTACCGCTATGCTGCATCTTTCAAGTGTGGCCAATGAGCGGCCCCGCGGTGGCGGTGCACGCCTACCGCGGTTTCCAAAGTAGCATTTCACTACCGCGACCGCGGGTCCCATTGGCTGCAATGGCATTGGTGGTGTCACACCGCGGAGGCCAGGCGGTCGCTACCGCTATGCTGCATCTTTCAAGTGTGGCCAATGAGCGGCCCCGCGGTGGCGGTGCACGCCTACCGTGGTTTCCAAAGTAGCATTTCACTACCGCGACTGCGGGTCCCATTGGCTGCAATGGCATTGGTGGTGTCACACCACGGAGGCCAGGTGGTCGCTACCGCTATGCTGCATCTCTCAAGTGCGGCCAATGAGCGGCCCCGCAGTGGCGGTGCACGCCTACCGCGGTTATGGACACATTATGCACTAGCAATGGCAATGGTCAAATTTAACAATTGAACACTATGTCTCCATAGTGTCTTACTGCACTTGTTTTGTACAATGAATGCTAGTGTGACATTCAACTCACTGATGCCTACACATGCCATGTCTGTGGAAAATGTGACATGCATTGCCATGCACTTACTCACGTCACCTATGATATGTGTGTGGATGTACATCTATTGGTTGTATGATGTTGTCTCATCTTTGAAATCAACTCAATGTGTGAGATGGCTAATCAAACAACAGTAATGATTGCCTGAACACATAATGGTGGTATTTTACTGTGCCCATAGCTGATTTAAGTAGGATATGTGATCAGCTTACACACACTGTGCACATTGTGATGATAACTAGTGGTCTGTGCAACTTAAGCAAGAAGGTGTGGCAGGTACAGCAGCTACATATGAGTCAGCAGTGTTGCTGTCTCATACATCTGCTGTGTCACCTACTCCTAGGCCTGGGGACACCAGATGTATTGGTGTACCATTCACAACCTCTGATTATGTTTTTGGGGTAGTCAGTATGTACAACATGTCCACTTGTAAAAACACATGTGGTGAAGGTGTCTCTGCATCTGAGTTGTGGATTAAGCAATTGTTGGGGTACGTTCATTGTTTCTGCTGCGTGAGTCAAGATGTGAGAAGTCGGACACATCTCATTGTGTAATTTGAATAACATTAGTCCTCTTCCATTTCATGTAGGCGACGACCAAATGTGCACCGGCCTTTCACAGTCCTGGCGGACATGGAGGATGTGGACATCATCCGGAAATTTCGTCTGGATCGCGTTACAAGAGCTGTGTGCTCAGTTGGAGCCCCATCTGAGGCCTCAATGAACATATCCAACTGCCCTATCCCCAACAGTGAAGATCATGGCAGCGCTGCATTTTTTTTCTACGGGCTCTTTCCAATACACGGTGGCCAGAGCCGGTGGGATGTCGCAAGCCACAGTCAGCATAGTGCTCTGGGATGTGGTGTCCGCAATGATGCTATACAAGGACCAATACATCCGATTCCCAAATACAGCAGATTTGCCTGCTGTGAAGGCTGGTTTTTATGCCCTTGGCTACATTCCTCATGTAGTTGGTTCCATTGACGGCACACATATTGCCCTTGTCCCACCACAGGCACGTGAGCAGGTGTATAGGAACAGGAAGCACTACCAGTCCATAAATGTGCAGGTGGTATGCCAAGCTGATATGATCATCAGCCATGTTTGTGCGCGATTTGCTGGCTCCGCCCATGACTCCTACATCCTGCGGAACCTCATTGTATCCCGGCTGATGGAAAATCTACATCCAGAGCGTGCATGGCTTGTAGGTGAGTACACTGAGTCAAGTAGTGTGCTGTGTGTGACATGCTGTTCTCGTCAACTGTTTGTATCACAACATTTCTCTGTGTATGTCACACCTAGGTGACTCAGTGTATCCCAACAGGCCGTGGTTGCTGAGCCCACTGCGGAATCCAAGTACCCAGGGTGAAGTCAGCTACAACGAGGCACATGGTAGGACACGACGTGTGGTGGAGCGCACTTTTGGCCTCCTGAAGTCCCGATTCCGGTGCCTGGACAAGAGCGGAGGTGCACTGTTGTATTCCCCACGAAAGGTGTGCCGGATAGTTGTAGCATGCTGCAAGCTACACAACCTTGCCTTGCGCAAAGCCGTTCCGCTGATCATGGATGACGATGAGCAGCAGATGCCCCCTCCTGCACACCCACACACTTCCAGTGCGGACGATAGTGGTGAAGAGGAAGGAGTTGACCTGCGTCAACAGCTCATTGCCAACTACTTCCTCTGAATGTAAGTGACTTTGTAGACAAGTGACATTGTGTGTTTGCTTGGATGTTAGTATCAAGGCATAGAGAATTTTAACTGCTGGCTGTCGTTGTGTGTGTGATCAGGGATGATGTGTGTGGCACAGGGGATTTGTATCCAGGTACATCATGTGTATGTTGAGGTTGTTGACCATTGCTATGGGTGCTTGTTTTTGTACCTTGATGCCTAGTGTTGTGTTTCTGCTGTAAAGGCGTCACCTGATAAGTAAATGTCATTCTCTTGTGTCTTTCTAGGTTCATTCACCCTCTCAATGCCTCCTCTCCTTCAGAGCTGTTGGAACATTGAAATCTGATTTGTCATTGTACATACTGGAATAAACAAGTAGCTCACACAGACATAGGTATGTGAAGAGTGTTTATTTAAAATTAGTTTTTGTGCAAGTGAAGGGAATATGTACATAAATGTGAACAGTGAATAAATGAGTTGTCAGTCATGGTAGATGAGACAAATAGTGTAGTCACCACAAAGCTGAAGTCACACAGTCCAACAGACTCAGGCCATCAACATGGCAATGTGGGCAAGGATAGTGAACATAGTCAATGCAAAGGGGAACAACAAGATACCATCATGGCTGGCTCTGTGAGTGGCGTTGGTATGGTGGCCTGCCACCAAATCCTCCCCTGTGGATTCTCGGACGGCCCCTGGTGCGTTTGGGAGGGGGCCATCTGCTGCAGGGTCAGTGGTGTCTGAGGACTCACTCTCCTCCTGCACACCCCTCTCTGTGGCTGCAGCTGGAATGGTGGGCTGCACAGCAGGCAATCCACTGGAGGGGGTTGAGCTGCACTTGGGGCTGGGAGTCTGTCCCTCAGAACACCCACTAGCTGGCCAACAAGGTCGACAAGTTGGCCCATCCGTGTGTCCATGGACTGCTGCAGTAGGCGGATCTCATGCATGTCTTCAGCAAGATGGCCCATTACTCCATGGTTCTCTTGGTAGGCACCAAGGACTCTTGCAATGGTGGCCAGGGATTCAGGGTCATTGTCCTCCCGTGTCTCTGCCCCAGTTGTACTCCCACCTGCCCTCCTGACACGGACCTGTGGCATAGTCCCCCGACGCACTGGCACACTCTCCCTGGCATGCTGTGATTGTGTGGTAGTGTTGGTAACCACCGTGGCAGGGCGTGTGTTGCAGGCAGCAGTGGTGGTGGTGGTGGTGGAGGCCACACAGGTCGTAGTGGCAGGGGGCAGCACAGTTGTTCTTGCCGTGGTGGTGATGGTGGTGGTGGAGGCAACACAGCTCGTAGTGGATGGGGGCAGCACAGTTGTTCTTGCCGTGGTGGTGGTGGTGGTGGTGGTGGAGGCAACACAGCTCGTAGTGGATGGGGGCAGCACAGTTGTTCTTGCCGTGGTGGTGGTGGTGGTGGAGGCAACACAGCTCGTAGTGGATGAGGGCAGCACAGTTGTTCTTGCTGTGGTGGTGGTAGTGGTGGTGGGGACAATGAGGGCTTGAGACATGTTTGTCCCTGCCACACCAGAGGGGCCAGCTTGAGAATCCTCATCTGAGAATGTTGGGTAATCTGCATCCGAGAGTCCACGTTCCAGGGGGGGAGACTGGCTCCGCATGTTGGTGTCATCCTCTGCAGTTAGTTGTTGCTCTCCTGTTGAACAGAGGTCATATGGTAATTGAGTTGCACGCAACAAGCTTGATGTTAGACAATTGTTTGAGACATTTGATACAACAAACACTTTACAATGCAATGACTTTGTATGCCTGTTAAAACTGCGCACCATGACATGACGTTGAGGTACATACCTTATTAGTCCATGGTGTCCGTTGTGAATTGAAACTTGGTGCAGTGGACAGATAGTGTAACTACACGGACATGTCCTCATCTACCTAATTGCGTGACATCAACTTTCTGTTGTGCGTCTTTTCATTTAGCTGTTCATGTAATCTATTTCAACAGAGCTAGAAGGAACCATTGTCATGTTATACATAGCTTTGGAATCATATGTACTTTCCTTTTTTTTCATGTAGACCATGCATGTTTGGTGTTGAGATGGGCCTTCATGCTCAGACACCATGGCACTTCCACATTGCATTCTCTGCTGTGCATGATTGTGGGATGCATTTGTTTAACTTGTGACTTGGTGAGTATGAGTTCAAAATATGTGACAGTTACGTGCACTTAGATGTCTGCACACTGGATGTGGCATTTAAAACTATGCCAAGTTGGCTGACATGATAGTGGTGATGTGGTTATGTGGCTACATGCATTTAGAGAAGGATGGCGGTGTGCATGCAGTCACTACCTACGTGTAAGTTTTGGGAGAGCAATGCCATAGCTGCCCCATGCTTGTGGGTGTGGTGAATGCTCCATCCTGCTGAGCTGTGGGACAAGGGGGCCTGTTGGGAGTTGTAGTGCAGACTTCACAGCCACAAAGACCCCTCCCTGTTGAGATGGCTACCTACCTGTAAGGTTACACATTGGAGGGTAATGGCTGGCCCATGCTTGTGGGTGTGGGGAATGCTCCATCCTGCTGCGCTGTGGGACAAGGGGGCCTGTTGGGAGTTGTAGTGCAGACTTCACAGCCACAAAGACCCCTCCCTGTTGAGATGGCTACCTACCTGTAAGGTTACACATTGGAGGGAAATGGCTGGCCCATGCTTGTGGGTGTGGTGAATGCTCCATCCTGCTGAGCTGTGGGACAAGGGGGCCTGTTGGGAGTTGTAGTGCAGACTTCACTGCCACAAAGACCCCTCCCGGATGAGATGGCTACCTACCTGTAAGGTTACACATTGGAGGGTAATGGCTGGCCCATGCTTGTGGGTGTGGTGAATGCTCCATCCTGCTGAGCTGTGGGACAAGGGGGCATGTTGGGAGTTGTAGTGCAGACTTCACAGCCACAAAGACCCCTCCCTGTTGAGATGGCTACCTACCTGTAAGGTTACACATTGGAGGGAAATGGCTGGCCCATGCTTGTGGGTGTGGTGAATGCTCCATCCTGCTGAGCTGTGGGACAAGGGGGCCTGTTGGGAGTTGTAGTGCAGACTTCACTGCCACAAAGACCCCTCCCTGTTGAGATGGCTACCTACCTGTAAGGTTACACATTGGAGGGAAATGGCTGGCCCATGCTTGTGGGTGTGGTGAATGCTCCATCCTGCTGAGCTGTGGGACAAGGGGGCCTGTTGGGAGTTGTAGTACAGACTTCACTGCCACAAAGACCCCTCCCTGTTGAGATGGCTACCTGCCTGTAAGGTTACACATTGGAGGGAAATGGCTGGCCCATGCTTGTGGGTGTGGTGAATGCTCCATCCTGCTGAGCTGTGGGACAAGGGGGCCTGTTGGGAGTTGTAGTGCAGACTTCACAGCCACAAAGACCCCTCCCTGTTGAGATGGCTGCCTACCTGTAAGGTTACACATTGGAGGGAAATGGCTGGCCCATGCTTGTGGGTGTGGTGAATGCTCCATCCTGCTGAGCTGTGGGACAAGGGGGCCTGTTGGGAGTTGTAGTGCAGACTTCACAGCCACAAAGACCCCTCCCTGTTGAGATGGCTGCCTACCTGTAAGGTTACACATTGGAGGGAAATGGCTGGGCCATGCTTGTGGGTGTGGGGAATGCTCCATCCTGCTGAGCTGTGGGACAAGGGGGCCTGTTGGGAGTTGTAGTGCAGACTTCACAGCCACAAAGACCCCTCCCTGTTGAGATGGCTACCTACCTGTAAGGTTACACATTGGAGGGAAATGGCTGGGCCATGCTTGTGGGTGTGGGGAATGCTCCATCCTGCTGAGCTGTGGGACAAGGGGGCCTGTTGGGAGTTGTAGTGCTGGCTGCCTGTACATGTGCCCCCATGTAAATATTGGTATGTACCTTTGTGGGGAATGAGAGGGAGTTATTGTGGGATCTGTGAGACATGTTTGGGGGGAGTGTGGTGGACATGAGTACATTTGGGCCTAGGAGGTGTTTCTTTTTAGTTGTGCAAGCTACTAAATAGCAGTGTTTTGGCAGACTTTTGTTGGTACTTACCAGCCTCCATTCCCCCCTCAATTCCAGTGCAACTCTTTGGGTGCAGTATGCCAAGCACCTTCTCCTCCCATGCGTTGAATGTTCTTGATGGAATGGGAGGGCCACTGCCAGTCCAGTTTGCCAGCTCACGGTTCTTGCTGTTCTTCTCCTTGACCTTGCTCTTGAGGTCAGTCCACCTCTTCCTGATCTCCTTCCTGTTGCGTGGAACTTGCCCTACAGCATTGACTCTGTCAACTATCATTTGCCACATTTGATTTTGCCTGGCTGATGGGGTCTGTTGGACCCTGCTTCCTAAAATATATGGCTCAACTCTTATTATCTCATCCACCAGGACTGACAACTCACCATCAGTGAATTTGGGCATCTTCTGTGCCATGGTGTGTGATGTGCTGAGTGGTTAAGAGTGCAGATGTGAAGGTGGTGGTGGTGGTGGTGATGTGTGTGGTGTGTGTGTGTTTGTGATGGTGTGATGTGATGTGTGCAGGGTTGCCTCTCCTTTCTGTGATAATGTTGGGCCCTTCAGTTCTGGAGTTGTGCAAAGAATTTTGGTCATGCAGGGGCTGGAAAAGGTCTCCCTCACACACATCTCACCTCTCACCTTGTCAACCACTCCATTGTCCACTTCGAAGTGACCACACCTCAAACCTTTCCACCAGAAGGACCCAGCGTGCCCATTTGCAGCTGGAGCAAAGTGACTGCAGAAGATTGGATCAGGACACTCCAAACAAACCCAAACCCCAACAACGATCTCAACAATGACATGCAGAATTTCAACACCTGGATCTCTGACTGCACCAACACACTCGCAGCTTTCAAACTCTCCAGCAACAAAAGAAGCAACAAATAAGCAAGCTGGTACACGTACGACTTCCGGGAGACCAAGCGCTACGGCAAACAACTGGAGAGGAAATGGAAAACCAGACATGACCCCACTGCCAGAATCAATTACAAGACCATTCTCAAATGCTACCACCACCAATTGAGGAGCACCATGAACTTGGCCTTGACTCGCAGAATCAAATCAAGCCCCAACAACTGCAAGGAACTCTTTGCCATCATCAAGGAATTCGCAAATCCTGCTGCAGCAACCAGCGCAATCTTCGCATCACAAGAACTCTGCGAAGACCTCCCCAACTTCTTCTACAGTAAAATCTCCAAAATCTACAGCATGTTCAACCTCCAAAACGGACCATCACCTCACCAACTGGAAACCACTCTCCAATGAACACACAGCCACCCTCATGAAGCCTATCCATTCAGCAGCCCCCACAAACCCATGCTCTCGCTATATCTATAACTTAGGAGGACCCCCTATCAGCCTTGCACTCATATCCATCATCAACACCTTCATTGCAACCGCCACCTTCCCTGAAAGCTAGAAGCACGCAGAAGTCAAAGCACTACTGAAAAGAACCCTTGGCCAACCCAAACACCCTCAGCAACTACCAGCCCATCTCACTCCTTTCCTTGCCAGCCAAAGTCAGGGGGAAAATAATCAACAGATCAGCTTGAACTCAACCAACAGCACCCAATTAGTGATTCCGTAACAACCACAGCACCAAGACAGCCCTCATTGCAGCCACCGACGACATCCAATCCATCCTTGACTGAGGATAAACAGCTGCCCTCATCCTCTGGGACTTCTCTGCAACCTTCGACACCATCTCCCACCACACTATGGTCAAGAAACTCCACCAGACAGGATTGCAAAGACCAGCACTCAAGTGGATATCCTCCTTTCTCACAGGAAGACCCCAAAGAGAGAGAGACTCCCTCCATACACCTTGGAACCCAAAGACCTCATCTGCAGAGTCCAGCATGGATCCTCCCTCAACCCCACACTCTTCAATGCATTTATGACACCCCTTGCAGACATCGTCAGATCTCACAATATCAATATTGTCTCCCTTCTCATCCTATCCCTAACAGGCATGACCAACACCTCCAGGAACAGCTTCACAAACTGCATGGTCAACAAAGCATCCTGGATGAAAAACAAGTGCCTGAAGCTCAACACAGACAAAACTGAGGTGCTTATATTTGAAAAAAAACCTTCACCCGGAAAGCATCCTGGTGGCCCATCAAACTAGATCCCACACCAACACCCACAGACATGCCAAAAAAACTTTGACTCATCCTAGATGACCAACTCACCATGTCTAAACAAGTCAACGCTGTCTACTCCTCCTGTTTCCTCATTCTATGCATACTACGTAAGATGTTCAAATGGCTTCCACTGAAGTCCAGACACACCGTCACACAAGCACTCATCAATAGCAGACTAGACTACGGCAACACACTCTACCCTGGAATCCTAGCACACCTCCTTCACAGACTCCAGACCATCCAGAAAACAGCCGCCAGACTCATCCTGGTCCTACCACGATTCACCCACATCACCTCACAACTCAGAAAACTCCACTGGCTCCCTGTCCAGAAATGATGCCAATTCAAGATCCTCACTCGGTGCACAGACAGAATATCGAGTTTTTAATATCGATATACAAAAATATCGAGTTGGAAATATCGTGATACAGGAATATCGACAGCAAGAATATCGTGGTCCAGAATATCGACTTTAAGGTAAGAAATATCGTTTTTTTAAATATCGAAGTCAGTAATATTGTTTGCAAAAATATTGTTGTTTAAAATATCGATTTTTATTTTAGTGTTATGTATTTTAGTATGTATGTTAAAAGTATGTTATCTAATTATTTTTAATAAGTATTGCTTTTGTTTTTAAATATATGTGTTAAATTTTACTGGTGATTAATTTTATGTTAATTAAATTTTGCGTTTTTTAGTTCTGTAGCGGGTTGTGGGTTTATAGGGGAATAGGGTGGGAAGTAATTTAATTATAATAAATAAATTAATATTTTTTATTTATTAGGGGCCGATTACGATGGCGGTCGGAAAATCATTCCGCCCGCCGTGGCAATGGGAAAAGACCTCCCGCATGGCCTGCGGCACCACCGCCGATCACATTACGATGCACCGCCGGAAAAATCCGACCGCCACGGTCGGATCCCAAGAAACACTGGCGGCGCACATGCAGAAAAGGCGAAATACCCTCACGGCGGTCGGTTCACTGCGGAAAGCTCACAAACCGCCGATACACAAGCGGAATTTCCACGAGTGCAATTATGATCTTACCGCGGTGCCTGCGATACGACCGCTTGTTTCCGACTGCCGCGATTGACAGCAATGATGAATGGGAGAGCTGGAGGAATGACCATTGCAGTCCGACCGCGGTGTTCGCGCGGAAATAGTAATGGCGGTCGAAAGCAACTACACCACAAAACCACCAAATGTGGCTGTGTATCTGGCTCAGCCAATAAAAACAGCTAACACACCCCATTGACACATGCCCCTGGCAAATAAAAACTACAAATCCCAGCTAGGCCCTGGACGAGCTGGGCGAGTCTGATGTTATTCAGGCTTTCAAGCAGGGCAGTGGTGTTGGGGTCTGTGGTGTCGTCTAGGCGGAAGTTGAGGTCGCCAAGGAGAATGTAGTCATTAGAGCTGATGGGTTGGGGTGCGATGAAGTCAGTGAAGAGGGTGCTGAATTTAATCCGGGGCCCAGGAGATCGGTTGGCAAGGGTTCCCTTGAATTTTGTTTTCTTGTCGATTTGAAGTTTGAAATGCATGTGTTCCATGAAGGGGGTGCTAGTATATGTGAAGGTGGAGCAGTTGATGGGTCTTTGCAAATGATGGCGAGTCCTCCATCTGGCTTGTGGAGTCAGTCTTGGTGCACGATCTTGTAGCCCAATGGGATGGCTGAGGTGATGTCGGAAGCCAAACCAGGTTGAGCCAGGTTTCCGTCACGAAGATAAGGCCGGGTGCGCTAGAGTCAATGAGGTCCCATATTTCGGTGGCATGTTTGCAGAGTGAGCATGTGTTGTGGAGCACGCATTGAGTTGCTGATGGGGTGTGGGGGGGGTGTGCAGCGAGGTCTCTCTGTGTGTTGTGAGGGTGATGCCGACAGAGGAGCTGCTACCAGAGAAGTTGCAGAGGGTGCAGGAGAAGGGTACTACTGTTAAAACGGGTGAGACGAGGTGGCAGTGGTCATGTTGGTATCCAGTGTTTAGGGTGCGGAGTTTGGTGGCGGTGTATCTTTGGGGGATAGTCAGACCAGGGGTTGTGGTGCCGGACACAGTACAGGCATGGATCGGGGCAGACGGGCTTGCCTTTGGTGCGCCTTTAGTGTACCAGCAGCGCACCTGCTGCGCGGTCACGCTGTGGCCACCATTATGTAGGTCCTGGGAGGGGCACTGGGTGTCGGGCGAGAGAAAATGCTGGAAAGAAGCAGCGAGAATCATTATGGAAGAAGGGGATGGCTGGAGAGGCGCAGGAGGGGGAGAGGATGAGACAGACAAAGCCAGAAATGGGCAGGAGGAGCAGAGTGAAAACAGAAAAAAGAGAGTTAAATTGAGCAAAAGACGGTTAGAAACGTGCAGGTGGGAGCAGAGTGAACAGCTCAAAGTGAGTCAAAGAAAAAAGCTGAAAGAATGATAGAATGAGAGTGAAAGGTCAAAGAGAGTCAAGGGAATGAGCAGAAATAATGAAAGACCGAGGAGGGAGCAGAGTGAAAGGTCAAAGGAGACAATGAGAATAGAGATTAAAATGAGCAGGAGAGAGCAAAGGCAAAAAAGGTTGAAGGAGGAAAATGAAGGAGAACAAAAGAGAAAAGGTGGGAGGAAAAAAAGGCACGAGTATAAAAAAAAAATGGTGGGAGGAAGAGCAAGACGAGCAGAAGCTGCAGGTGCAGGGAGTGGGTCACGGAGTCCTAGACTGGTTGAGGACCAGTCAACAGGTAGGTGGGAGCTGTGCCTGCGCACCTGCTCAATAGGGTCACGCTGCAGCCGCCTTGGGAGGAGAAAACTGGTGCCAGGTCTCTGTGGGCGGGGCAGGAGAAAAGGCAGGAAGGAAGCGGTGGGAAGCAGGAAGGGAGCAGTGGGAGGAAGCTGGGGCGCAGGAGGGAGGAGAGGGTGAGACAGAGAAAATCAGAATCAGGCAGGGGGAGCAGAGTGAAAACAGACAAAAGAAAGTGAAAAATGAGCAAAAGACTGTCAGAAACAGGCGGGGGGAGCAGAGTGAACAGGTCAAAGTGAGTCAAAGAAACGAGCAGAAATAATGAAAGAACGAGCAGGAGGGAGCAGAGAGAAAGGTTAAAGGAGACAATGAGAATAGGAGTGATACGAGCATGAGAGAGCAAGGGCTGAAGGAAGAAAAGGCAGGAGCGCAAAAGAGAAAAAGAGGGAGGAATAATAGGCGGGAGCGCAAAAGAGAAAAAGCGGGAGGAATAATAGGCGGGGGCGCAAAAGAGAAAAAGTGGGAGGAAGATCCAAAGGAGAGGCCGCTGTGGGTGCAAGGAGCTGGTCGCGGAGTCCTAGACTGGTCGAGGACCATTCAACAGGTAGGTTGAACATATGTTCATGTCTAAAATACTTCATTAACATTTGCTAGGAAGTCTAAAAAGAATTTCTAGCAGATGTACATGACTCCCCTTACAGAATGGCAAGGGTAAACGTATCAACCCCAGATTCAATGGGGTATGGTGAAGGGCTTTCTCCAATATAAATAATGTTTCGCCAAGAAAGAAAAAAAAATTACAAATGTTTTTATTTGCACACACGGGCTCCTTACCCCTTGTATATAATTATTTTCTGTTAAAAATTATACGCAACAGAAATAGGAACCAGGGGGATGTTTCACATGAGAATACTGGTTCTCTGGGAATGATTGTGAGTTGGAAAAAACGTAAAAGTATATTCATTCAGAGGTTGTAAATAGCATATTCTTATTTTATTTTTTAATTATTTTTTTGTGATTATTGGCCACTGCTCCCAGTGGAAGACATATCCGGATTACTGTGAATAATTACATGCTCTATGGAAAAATCTATTTTTGCAGACCCCAATTTTTCATTAACAAATTCCTTTACCCCCTTGCCTGCAGAATTTTCTTTGATGGGTGTTAATACAGGTAAATGCCAGGATTAGTGACATGATATCTCACATGATGTAATACCAAAAGACATCACTGGGTTGACCTCTTATCTACTAATTTTCGCTGTAAGGCAGTGAAAGGACTGTAGTGTTCAGAAAGTCAACAGGTTGTACTGTACTAATTGCTTTACATTGTGCTTCACATGACCCACAAGACACATAAGTGGATAGGCAGCATTCAACACTGTGGGGAGTGCTTGGTTGGAAGAGTGTTGAATTTCAGTGGGGCCTACAAGGCAAGTTTAAAGGGTTCAGCTAGACAGCGCATGCATTGTCTGGAAGAGACGTGTTGTGTTATATCTGTGGGCTTACAGTCCGCCTATCTCCTACCAGTGGTAAACTTCAGCGTCGCTCTCATTTTCTTTGATGCTATTCATCATGGCATCCAGGCGTCATGCCCTCTTCTTGTGTTTGGCCCTTCTAGAGCGCATGGACCAAGAACATGTCTTCTTATACTGTTCCAGGTTTTTGGAGCTATTTTTTCTTTGTTTTGAAGAACGCCATAGGATTACTTGAGTTTTCAGGCTGCTTCCTTTGTACAAATACATACATACCACTAAAAGGCATACGTGTGTACATAAAAAATAAATCTCTTAAAAAGTTATAAAGCACGGATAGCACTTCTTTATTTTTTTTGCACGATCCGATGATATTGGAGTGCTCGCTCTGTCATCCGTCTTGCCATAGCGCGAACACAAGCCGATGGTATTAGAACACTTTAGGTGCTCATCAGTTACATTACACAATGACGCATTCATTTTTGTCACTGATCCTGCTTCAGTTAAGGTTTTGTTCCCCATCGTTGCTTGCCCATCTCCCCATACCCTCCTGCTTCCCTGCTAGGCCCGTCCACCCACCACCTACCTTGTTATTGCTGGGTTTTTTTTCAGCACGATCCGATGGTATTGGAGCACCTGTTCCGTCCTCCATCTTGCTGTAATGCTAACACCAGCCAATGGTATTGGAGTGCTTTCAGAGCTCACCAGTCACATTACACAATGGCACATTCATCGTCGTACGCAGGGGGAAGCGTAAATGATTTGCCAAGAATCATAAATTGTTCAACCAACTCCGAGATACAAACCTGCTTCCCCAGTTACCTTTTTGGAAGCTCTGGCTGCTACACCACATCTTTAATTCACTTCACAGCTCCTCAACTGTTTCTCACTTTCACATCCCATATCTGTGACTAGGGGTGAGTGTCTGAAAACTTTCAGTGCTCCTTCCATCATCTTCTTGTGTTTGCTTTGTTCCCCTTAAGTTGGCAGGGTATACCCAGACGTGGGTACCTTGCTCACTTTGCCACTGGATTCAAACTAGCATGGCTGATGAGGGGTGTTACCCCGAAACCGGTCCCAGGATGCTTGTTTCAGGTCCAGGGAAGACCTGGCTTGGCAGTTAGGGCTGGACTGTTCCCATAAGGAACAGGGTCAAGACTGATTTGCATATGGCTGGGTCTGAACTGGGGTGGCGAAGTGAGCTAAAGAACTATGATGGATTCAACCCAGATCTGTGACTGGGGGTGAGTGTCTGAAAGGTTTCAGTGCTCCGTCCATCATCTCCTTGTGTCAGCATGGCTGAAAGCCACTGAAAAAAGTGCAATGAGGCGGCCAGCACTGGCCACGTCATAGCGCTTTTTTGTGTTAGGAGGGGCAGGACAATAAACCCAACATGAGGGGCAAAGAGGCTCTGCATCGGCTCATCATCCTGTGATTCTGGGCTGTCAGCAACTTTCAGTCATGCTAAAGAGCAGATGTGCTGCTAGACAACATGGCTAAATGACATTCATATTGACAAGGCCAATAGCTTGGGCATTGCCGAGACCTTGGCTTTGCCAATGCTTGTTTTTGTCACGTTTGAGTCACCAGCGTAATGCTCTTATCCTGCCTTAGGTCACTGTGCCTAGGTGCATCACAACCCTCTTCCACCTGGTGCCTTCATGCAGGCCATGGGTAGCAAGGACAGTACCAGATGTGCCAAACAGCAAGCCATGGGTAGCAGCTAGCCCTAACTGACATCCATGAGATCAGTCAGAGGTGCATTGAGGAGCCTTAATTTCTGGCAGCGTGAAGAGAGACCGGAATCCAGTCAGAAACAGACATTCAAATTCCAGTGGTGTAAACCTCCTCTGAACATGATTTACCCGTTAATGGCGCCCTAAGATACAACAATCTTCTATTTGGTCCTGTTATCTGAGACATATTAGAACAGAAAACAAACGCTGGCGGTGAACAATTTCCCTGACTTGATTCACGGTGTAATTTCGGCAATAATTCCTCCCGTGTCTGCATTAATTTACAAGGCAATAACAGGCTCACGGGGAAGGAAATCAAAGCTGAGCGCACAGAATTTTCGTTCCACTTGCAAGAAAATAATGCTCGCGTTGGTGTCAAAGAATTCTCTTGGGCACAACAAATTATTTTTAAGACAGTAAAAGATGCAATAAAATTGCTTGCCCATTTGTCTCCCATCTCAGTTTTTTAAGTTTGGACTGATCTTTGCAAGATGAGGCCATGAATGTTTTAAGCGATTTTTGTAACGGTATCAAATAAGAGCACTCTTAATAGATATATTCTTTCAACCAGCAAAAAAAAAAAAAAAAGCAGATAGAAATCTGAGCGGTGTTGATTCCACCTCGAGAATCTTTATTCAACCGTCTACTCTTCCTGTCTCTTTGACTCACTTTTGAAGATTCTTTTCTTTCTCTGATGTCAGCCTTAGTCACTGTTTTCCTATTTTTCAATTGTCCACTTTTTCACCCTTTTCTGCCTTTCTTTCTCTTGCTCTGGGTGAAAGTCTGATGATGAAAGTCCTGATGCCCACCATTTGCCAACACCCACACAAAGTAAGCACTGGGTGGTCAGGCCCCTTTCAACATGTGTTGTGCTAGTCCGGGCCCCTTACAAACGAGGGTATCGACCAGAGCCCATTAAAGGCGATGGCTTAATCGTCCTCAGATATAACTAAAATGTCCACCGCCACCAACAATAATCATTTTAGAGCTAAGGGGCCCATTACGATGGCGGGTGGACAAAGTCCGCCCGCCACCGTAACGGTAAACGGGACCGACCGCCAGAGGTGCGGCGGTCCCGCTGTGCCTATTAGGATGCGACCGCCACCGTGGCGGTCGCATCCCGCATTGTTTACATTGCGGCGGTTGGTGCTGTCAGCAGCACCTGCCGCAATGTAAAAAATGCATGCAGTGCATTGGCATGCACAACGTGACCGGCACCGCGCGGTGCCTGCCACCTTGTGCATGCCAATGTAGGGGGGTACCCCCCAAGTGCAGATGTTTACAAATGTTTTGCTGCTATATACACCTACTGTCTCATGGCTGTATATACTTAGGGCCTAATTACGAGTCTGTCTGTCCGAGGACCGCCAGACTCGTGGTGGCGCATCGGTGGTGGTCCAGCCACCGCCCCATTAGAACTTGGGCAGTTGGCCCACCTGGGACCGCCGCCTCCAGGGAACAGCCATTCCCTGGGGCTGGTGCAGCTGTCAGAGGCCGCAATATGCTTGGTTTGACCTCCGTTGTCCCGCCAAGCATATTACGAGTTTCCTCTCCACCAGGGTTTTCGTGGCTGTTCCACTGCCATGAAAACCCTGGCAAAGAGGAAACAAAGTAGGGCCCCCTTGTGCCTCTGCGCCCTGTGTATGCACACCTGTGTTCATGCACAGCAGTTCCTGCACGGCATGGACGTTACAGTCCATGCCGTGCAGGAACCTTGTGAGGCGTTCCCATTGCGGTGCCTTTCTCAAAGGCACTGCCGTCTTTGAAAGGGCACTGCAGGAGGAACTGCCATGCCGCCCGCCCGCCAGACTACAAAAAACTTGTAATCTGGAGGGCAGGCAGCAGTGACTCTTGGCGGTGCGGGGGCGCCGTGGTAGTGACCGCCTGCCCTGCACCGCAAAAATCATAATCAGGCCCTTACTGTACATAGCTACTGTATAACTTGTCTCACTATGTAATTTTAAAGTCTAGAGCGTAAATAACTATACTTGGGAACAGTTGGTAATTTTTTTAACCCACTGTACCTATCTATGTAACAACATATTTCTACTGCAAAGCTCTCTGGTTATGTTTGCAGTATATAAAAATGCAAATAAATAAATAAAATAAACCTAATATCTCCCTTTCATTTGCAACCCTCATTGACTTCCCTAGTATACACTTTAATCTCTCACTCGTCGCCTCAGGCCATCAGGGTAGGATATTCAAAGGTTGAATGCTGAAGGACTACCGATATTTTTGAAAGTCACAACACTGGAGTAGAGTCCATTGTCAGTTTTTATTTCTCATGAAATACAAAGGTTAGCCAGTATCTTCTCCGACTTGATGTAACACCTCTGTGAAGGCAATGTCCAGTAGCTCAGTCTCTAGTTACTGGGTCACTCATCCAATTTGCCCAATGGCTGACTTTCATCAGGGTCCTGCAGATGTCTAGGCTGAGATTTTTCCAGAATATTGTGATGAGATTTTCAGACAGCATGGGTGCTCGTTATTCAGCCTTCTTGCAGGCCTGGTGCCTCAAACAGCATGCAAATTCCTTCTTCATCTTGCTTCCAGAGTTATGTTTTTATTTTAACCACATATTGGTGTCCAGCATGCACAATACATAGGGCCTGATTAGGACCCTGGTGGTCTGACCTCCGCCAGCCTGTCGGTGGCAGTCCGACCGCCGACAGCCCGTCAGTCTGACTGACACCAGTCCGATGCAGTACCGATGCCACCGCCAGGATCAGGGATCCCGATGGGGCGACGGAGGGGAAAGCGGCCATGAATGGAGGTGGTGCCGAGTCAGGCACCGCTGTCCAGATTGCGACCTGCATTTCCAACATCCTTTACATGGCAGCGACCCCGCCATGTAAAGGATGTCGGAAATGTAAAGAGGGGGCCTGAAACAGGACCCCGTGCAACTTAGCCCGGGGGGGGGAGGGGCTGTGCATGGGGGCATATGTTGTGCCCCCTCTGCATGCACTGTGTGCCAAGCACAGCATGGTACATGGTAACAGTGTGCGCATGACAATGCAGGCGCTGCGCCGCAGCAGCATCGCCTTCAGGCTGGCAGACTGACGCAGTCACAGCAGTCATGCCAAAATACGGCAGTCAGGATGCTGCCGGCTTCTGCATTTAAGTAACATAACAACTCAGCAAAAATCAGTGGGCCTGATTCACAGAACTAACTTACGTGAAATACGTAAAGTTAGTGATTTTCGGTATTCACAGAATACACTTACCACTACTAACTTTATGTCCGCTCCCGGGCCGGAGATTCTGGCCCTGTGGCGGAATTTCCGCCTCTGGGCCGGAATCTCCGCCTCCGGACCGGAATACCCTCATTTAGGCCGTTTCAATGCTCAAACGGCCTAAATGAGGGTATTCCGGCCCGGAGGCGGAAATTCCGCCACAGGGCCGGAATCTCCGGCCCGGGAGCGGACATAAAGTTAGTAGTGGTAAGTGTATTCTGTGAATACCGAAAATCACTAACTTTACATATTTCACGTAAGTTAGTTCTGTGAATCAGGCCCAGTGTGTATCATTTTGTTTCAACTGCTCCAGTTTGCTCACCACACTGGTGGTGCCAGCAGTTTCCTAGCTCCTGGGCTCCAGTCCTTAATATATCCCGATATTCCTGGTACTTCCTGCTGCACCCCTTCTTTCTTCTGTCAGGTTGGTTTTATATTGTCATTCGTGGACTCAAAAGTCCCTGACGCAGTCAATATGTACCGCATTGTTCCTGATTTCATCTTTTTCTGACATGTGTGAAGCAATTAACAAAGTCCAGAAAGCCCTAGGTGCACTCAGGAGTGACCCATGTTGATCTCTATTAAAACCTTTGTGCAATTTAAGAATTGTTTGGGCACAGAGGCCCAACGCACCGACACTTGGCCCTTAGTAATACTACACAGTTAAGACCCAGGGCATTTAACCCGGTTGTCACCTTGCACTCCCATAGAATCTGGCCTGAAGATCACACTAATTTTAGGTTGAAACAATTTTTTAATGATATCTATCTCTGTAGTTCATCAAACTTAAGTGTTTTCTTTTTAGAAAAATTGTTGAACACTCTTTTCAAATCTTTTTAAAACGTTTGTGATCTTTATTGCTATTTATTGTGCGCTGCATTCACAGGACCACACGCAAATATCACTGAACTCAATGTATTTTATATAGTTGTATGTGCTCTCTCAGCAGTGTGTGCATACATTGGCAATCTGAAACCAAAGCATGATTTGATTTCAATTCATATATTTTGAGTTCAGAGTAGCAGTAGACAAGGCAAGAAACTCGTTTGCGGGCAGGGCGTGTGGCCTAATGGCTAGAGCAATCCATTTTGGAATATGGGGAAGCAGGTTCAAATCATGAACTCTGCTCAACATCGTGTGATTCTAGGTAAATCACTTATTATCCCTGTGACCCTCCAAACAAAGGAAATGTACAATGTATTCTGGTTGTGTTGTAAAATGCTCACTGCCCTTCAGCCAGGTTTGTGTTGCAGAAAATTGCAAACAAACTCTAGCCAGGCTTCAATCTTGGCTGCAACACAAAGACAATTTTGCTTCAAGTCATGGATGATGCTCTGCGAGTCGATGACTCCAGTGACTCTTGCCTGCTCATCTTCCTTGAATTTTCTTCTGTCTTTTATACTGTCAAACACAGTATTCTTCAGAAATCACTGCAGAGTCCTTGGGTGCTCTATGCAAGGCAACCGAGCTCAGCAGGTGAAGCGTAAAGTCTCTTTCTTTCTTTCTTTCTTTCTTTCTTTCTTTCTTTCTTTCTTTCTTTATTTCTTTCTTTATTTCTCTCTCTCTCTTCTTTCTTTCTTTCATTCTTTCTTTCTTTCTTTCTTTCTTTCTTTCTTTCTTTCTTTCTTTCTCTCTCTTCTTTCTTTCTTTCTTTCATTCTTTCTTTCTCTCTCTCTTTTTCTCTCTCTCTCTCCCTCTCTCTTTTTTTCTCCCTCTCTCCGTCTCTCTTTACCTCTCTCTCTCTTCCTCTCTCTCTCTTTCTCTCCCCCTCTTCCTCTCTCTCTCTTTCTTCCTGTCACTCGGCCCCTTGTTTCTTCCCCTCCTGCAAGGAGTACACAATGCCTTCTTCCTTGCCAACATGTATACTTTGAACATTTATTTTCATCCAAAGGCCAATGAGACTCAGCTCTGCCTGAAAGTGACCTAAGCTGACATCGCACATCTCTCACTGACCCTCTAACACACTCACCTATGCGTGACAAAACACCATCTGAATTTCGAACCACGGAAGACTGGGCTTCTGCTCATCTCCTTCTCACCCAATCTCCCGGCACATTCATTGCTAGAGTCCCTCATCACCCTCACACTCAAGCTTGTTATTAGCGATGGCACCAAATCCCTCAGAGTCATTTTAGATAAAAGGCATGGTTATGTAAACAAAATGCCCAGGTAGACCCAGCTCTAACCTCGGCTGCTGAGCAGTATAAAAGGCTATGGGGCTTATTTACAAGCCCCTTGCGCCACCCGTACGTCACTTTTCCCATGTTAAAAATGACGCAAAAGTGGTGCAAGGGGCTTGTAAATAAGCCTCTATGTGCCTCATTTATGAGGCCCCTCGCGCCGTCGGAACATCACGTTTTGTGACGTTCCGTGGCGCAGGAGCCTGCTCCACATTTACGAGTCAGCACTAAGCCACTTTTTTTGACTTAACGCTGCCTCGTAAATATTGTCCTCATTGACGCAGTTTTCTGCGTTAAAGGGGCGTACAATGGGTGTTGCTGGGGGCGTTCCCAGCAACATCCATGGCATTTTGACACTGTCCCAGATTTACGAGAAATCGTAAATCTGAGGCAGCCCCCAAAAACTTACACCTCCCCAGAGGAGGTGTAAGGTAGGCACAACGAGGAGAAATATCTTTATTTCTCTTCATTTTTCCCTTTTCTATGTGTGGTGCATTCTGCAGCACACATAGAAAAAGGTAAAAGCCTCTTGTGATTGTTTTTGTGCAGGAAGGTTTCCCTTCCTGCACAAAAACAATCATCCCCTCAACGCAGACACCCTTGCACCATGGTGCAAAGGTGCCTGCATTGGCACACGGCAGCCTATTGTACGCCCGGCGCAGGGGAAAAGGACAGGAATGCGCCGCATCTCATACATGCATTCCTGCTCTTTTTTTTGCCGTAGGGCAGCGCAGCAGCAAGGCTTGCTGCGCTGCCCTACTGCAAAAACACATAAATGAGGCCCTATATCCCTGAGCTGGATTTTAAACAAACTGAGGGTATATTCTCAAGGACTTATCGCCGAGTTAGCAGCACTTTATCGCAGCCAAAGTGGCGATAGATTTATCGCCCCATTCACAAGCTGGTGCTAACAGCCGATATCGCCAGTTTTACTGCGATAGCAGCCGCAAAAAACATCGCCACGGATGACACCGGCAACTAATGCTAATGAGATGCAGAGTAGGCGTTCCTGTGCAAAAAACAGCGAAAACACCACTTCGCAATATTCTCTACAACCAGCCAGATCGTCGATGGGATCCGAAAACAGGCGATAAGGCGCGTTAGCAGCAGGGATTTAACACCTGCTCCTACCTGGTGTTAAGTTGGACGACAACCTGCACCACAAAAGGGAGACCAGACCAGAGCCACACCTGAAGAACAACAGATGCCATGGAGCTACTGATCATGCAGCTCGGAGCACCAAGAGGGCCACAACAACCACCGCCACCACACCCAGGCCAGCCAACCCCCCCGGACCCCCCCGCCCCCCCGGACTACCACAGAGGCAGCGCAGACAGAGACAGCGGACCTTCAGAAAACGCACCAGCCTCACAGACTTAACACCAGAGCATGTCATTGCCCACTACAGGCTCAAAAGGACAACCATCCTCTGCATCCTGACCATCATTGCCCACAGGCTGACGGTACCAACACAGCGGACAAACAACATCCCTGCGCAGACAAAGCTGCTGGCTGTGCTGCACCTGTGGCCTCTGGTACCTTCCAACCAACAACTGCCAGAGTGGGAGGAGTCTCAGCCAGCCCTATCCTAGTTCCTCACACCTGTCTTGGATGCCATCATCAGCTTGGTACCCCAGCACCTTCACTTCCCACACACTGCGCAGGAACAGCTGGAGACCAAGCAAGGCTTCTACGCCATAGCTGGCTTCCCGCACGTGTTGTGGGCAATCGACTGCACACATGTACTCCTCGTGCCCCCTGCCGCCACTGCACACAATTACCGCAACAGGTAGCACACGCATTCCATCAATGTGCAGGCAATAGTGGACCACCTGGGACTCTTCACCAACGTCGTCGCCAACTACCCAGGCAGTGTGCATGATTCCTTCATCTTCCGACAGTCCATCATCAACCAGCGCTTTCAGGATGGCAACTATGGGAATGCATTGCTCGTTGGTAAGTACCAAATGAACACACCACACACCTCAACCACACGGTCATGCAACTCACGACTCTGGGAATGCACACGTTACAAACTCACTTACAACATGCCAAACAACATGCCCACCTACCAGACACGACAGCACAACTTACTGTGGTTACCTGGGCTAGCCATGTACACAAGCCATCAACGGCATGGCACCTCAGCCACACAATAGCAGAATGTGGGGAGAGGTCATGTGCGAAGGAGGCAAGTGTCCCATGAATGAGAATGTACACAATGCTAAGTGTGGCGAGGATGTGCTGGCCAGACTGCCGTATGCAGGCCACAGACATGTCCATGTCGACATATACTGCTGGTGTTTGGAGTGTAGTGGACAGTGGACGCAACCATGTCACCCCAGGCAGTGGGTAAGATTGTGGAAATGTAGCTTGTCACGTCCCCCCCTGTAAGCATGAGCGGAGTGGGCTGGCCCGGCGTACGCCAGGCCAACGTAGGGGTATGAATAAAAAGCCTGTTGCTCTGGGCGTGGTTCTCTTCCGGAATGGCCAACGTGTCTGCCAGGGTGGCGCCTCTCAGCCCGCCACGAGGCCGACGCCATGAGCAGCGGTGCCTGCGAACCTGTGCTCCTGCTGCACCCCAGGCCGCTGGTCCCCAGACCCGTCCTGGCCGCCCCTGCGCAACCAGGCCTCAATGCTCACCTGCCGACACCGGCGTGTGTCAAAGAGGGCCCACCACGTGCCGGTGCAAGCTCCAAGCCCGAGGCCCGTGACCTTGGCAGTCCCCTCAGACCATCACGGCCTCCGCGACACAGGGCCCCATCACTCCTTTCTCGTTGACGTACTCCACAGCTGCCTCCGGCCTACACTGCGGTCCAGTAGGTCACACATTTGGAACTGAGTCTTGATTTTTCAATGGCCGAGTTCGTATCATTGCACGCAAGGAGAGGAGTAAGAGGAAGACGCGGTTCAGTCCGGAGGAAAAAGGATCATCGTTATGGAGGTGATCGAACACTACCAACAACTGCTCTGGTGCCACTAACTCTGTGCATCGCAAGCCAACGGCACGTGGCTGTGGGCCCCTGCTGACCGCTGCCTCCGGCCTACACTGCGGTCCAGTAGGTCACACATTTGGAACTGAGTCTTGATTTCATGATGGCCGAGTTCATATGTTAATGGCAGCATTTATATCACTGTACTCCCTTCGATCTGGTGCCACTAACTCTGTGCATCGCAAGCCAAAGACACGTTGCTGTGGGCCCCTGCTGACCGCTGCCTCCGGCCTACACTGCGGTCCAGTAGGTCACACATTTGGAACTGAGTCTTGATTTCATGATGGCCGAGTTCATATGTTAATGGCAGCATTTATATCACTGTACTCCCTTCGATCTGGTGCCACCAACTCTGTGCATCGCAGGTAAACAACACGTGTCTGTGGGCCCTTGATGACTACTGCCTTCGGCCTGCACTGCGGTCAAGTAGGTCACACATTGTGAACTGAGTCTTGCTTTTTTCATGGCAGAGTTCATACCATTGTACAGGCCTCATCGCAGACTGCATCCCCTTTCAGCTCTGGTGCCACTAACTCTGTGCCCGGAAATTCAGGGACACTCTGTTTGAACTTTGGTGGCGTCTGAGTCTATGGCCTGGGGGTTGTCTTCATCATCATGTAGCTGATACTGACTTGGTGTTAAAAATGAGTCTGTAGCATTCATCCATATTGCCTGTTTATGCTTGGTTCTGCCCTCTGCATCATGCCCTGGAAGAACACCTTCCACTGTCCCCCGAAACACTCCGCGACATTCACCTTGGACATTGACGAGGACCCGATCAGCTCCCGTGGCCCTACCTCAGTGCACCGTAAGTCACCGTCCAGTGGCGGTGTGCCTGTGCCAGCCGAAGTGCATCCGCGGCCACTAACTCTGTGCAGCTCAAGTCGTGCACCCTTGCTGTTTGAACTTTGAACTACTGATTGTCTGATCACTGTTGAAGTTGTTGCCAGCACCAACCACTCCCTGAGGGCTGGCTTACACTCACCCCACACCCATCCAGCACAGGCGTCACTGGACCCTGGCAATAAAAGGGGCCGGGCGCACGTGCCTGTAGCCAGTTCCACAAACTATCTAAGTGTGTCCGTGTGGTCATTGTGTATGCATGAGGGCCCCGGACCCTACCACATTACATTGTGCTGTGTACAGCGGATGCAACCATGTCACCTCAGGCAGTGGGGAAGACCTGGGACATGTAGCTGTGTCGTATCCCCTGTAAGCGTAAGCGGAGTGGGCTGGCGTACGACAGTCCAGCGTAGGGGTGTGGATGATCAGCCCGGGGCTCTGGGCGTTGCTATGTGTTGGCCTTGCCAAGAAGTAACTAATGCGTGTGTCTCTGTTGTAGTGTCAGCGCCACCTGTCCCGCAATGGACAATGTTGTGATGTAGCATGCCCCCGGAGTCCGGGCTCGGCCGAAGGGATAAATGAAGGAGCGCAAGCCCGCTCGGGGTCCGGGATCATACATGCCAACTGTTGTGTGTGTCGCTATTACCGCAGCATAGGCCATAGGACTACCCTCAACCGCATCGCGAGTTCAGCCAGGCATGAACTCTACATCTGTGTCCACGCTATCCTTACCGTAGGCCTACACACACGTGGCCGCCCACCGTCAGCGCACAACATCACAGTGTTGTTGTCAGGCTTGTGGACATGCGCAGACAGGCATGACAATGGTGTGCCGTAGCAGTGCAAGTGATGCAACCGTGCCTCGCACACTAGTGAATAGGCTCGGGGGGAGGGAGGAGCAGCAGTGAGGCTACGTAATGCACATTGATGCTGCTCATTTGCTACAAGCAGTACCTGTCAAACAGGAATCACTAAGTCACACATATCACACACTAATGAACTAGTGAGCCTGCCAACACATCATGAAGAACCAACTTTTGACTCATGTCTCTGCACTGTCACAGGTGATCAAGGATATGCACTCTGCCCTTGGATGATGACACCCCTCCGAGCCCCGAACACACAGGCCCAGAGGCAGTACAATGCGGCCCACAAACGCACCAGGGGCATCGTGGAACGCACATTTGGCGTGTTGAAGTCATGTTTCAGGTGGCTGGACATCACAGGTGGAAGGCTTCTGTACAGCCCAGGCATCGTGTGCAAGATGATCGTTGCATGTTGTGTGTTGCACAACATATGTGTACGCACCAATGCCCCATGGCTACAAGTGCCAAATGCACCGGACGGGGATGAGGAAGATGAGGCAGGTGGACCACACCCCACTGCAGCAGCAGCAGGAATAGCCCGTAGCAACACCATCATTGACAATTTCTTCACATGAGCACGTCACATTGTCACAGTCCTTAGCAATCATGGGACAGTACAAAATGACCACAGGCACAGCATGAGCAATTAAATTCATTACAACACACATTCCCTGTGTGCATGTTACTCCTCTGTACAAGCACATCACTCTGACAATTGTAAGTGCAACATGTAGTGCCAACAATCTCATAAATTGGAAATAGATGGTGGGTGTGTCACCTCTGTACAGAGAGGCTGTTTAGGGTGTCACGTATTCGAAATGCCATTTCTGTGTGTCAAAGATAGTACGGAATCCCACTCATCAGCGTTTCACATGTGTCCCAAATCATTACATGTCGGCTGTCATTTGTGACCTACAATTGACAACAGGGCTTCTTTTGGGCTCAAATATGTACCACCATGATGCAGGGATGCACCCTGTGACTCAAGTACCACAACATGAGCTACATGGACGTAAGGGGGAATCACTGCCCCTACATTCGTCCATGCTTTCATACTTGATTAATCATGGACATGACACATCTGTGTGTATTAGAATGTATTATTCACGTTCAGTGGAGTGTTGAAGCTGTCTTAGTACTGGGCCATGCAGATGACAATTTGCAATGTTGCCCCGTGGAGGGCCAGCCAGAGTCCTTTAGGGATTGACAAGTTACTTGGAAGGGGAAGAGTCCAGTCCGCAGACTGATTGCTGTGTCATTGTTGAGCATGCAAAATATGGCAGTCCATGTCGAGGTCCACGGTTGGTGTCGCAGAGTGTGTTGGGGGACAGTGGAAGGTGTTGTTCCATGGCATGATGCAGAGGGCAGACCCAAGCAGAAACAAGCCATATGGCGGAGATGAATGCTACTGCTTTCTCCTTACCACTAAGGCAGATTCATCCTCATCTTCGTCCTCTGACGTTTCATGTGCCTCACATGTGGGTGGTGGTGTTTGGTTTGCAGCACTGTGTGACACTGACACATCAGGGGCCGGAGATGTGGATGTAGAAGTAGCAGTAGCATTCATCTGCGAAATGTCTTGTGGCGTCACTCCCATGATGAGGATCTGCAGGGCATGGCAGATCCCATCTACAGCTTTCTCGTGTGCAGCTGTGGTAGCCATTCTTTGCGCCTGCATCCGCTCCATGTTCTCCATGACCCTCCTCATGTTTCCCAAATCACGGATGACATCGCTGTAGCCATTCTGACTAGACAGTTGTTGTTGTCTCCGAGTCATGACTCCAGCGACGCCAGCCATGGATTGTTGGAGGGCCTGGGGCGGACTGTGGGTGTCCGTTAGGGAGTGTAAGTGGTCCCTGATGGGACTTAGACACCCACGTATGGCATCTAGTTTGGCTGCCATGAGGTTGAACCCCACCCGCACCTGTTCAGCCAGCTCCTTCTGGTAGTCTAACACACGGCGTTGGAATGCCATGTGTTCTTCGGTGAGGTGCTGGGAGCCACATCATGGTGGTGGGTTCTTCCTGCTGTGTGGTCTGTGCAGGGGGTGGGATCACCTCAATGGCGATGGGCTGCCCTGCTACTGGAGGTGGGGTGCGGAGGTTGTCCATGAACTGTTGGAGTTCGTCAAAGTCGATGTCCTGGAGGTCGTCTCCATCATCGCTGACGTGATGTAGGGTCTGCTCTGCAGGAGGTGTTGATTGTTCCTCTGCAATGTAAAGGGGAGATGCAGTTTCACAGTGTGTTCCATGTATGTTGACGCATTGGCAGAGTTTACATACAGACTGCATGACAATGTACATTGTGACTGTTTGTGAGGAGATGCCTATTTGATGCGGAACAGTGGACATTTGTACTACATCACGGATGTGAGGTTGTACTCGTACATTGTCGTCTCACAGTTTCCTGCTATGCCAGATGTGATTGGCCATTTTGTACACACATGTGGCACCAGTTGTGTCCTGTGTTCTGTTGTGAAAGTGTTGCAGTTTGTATCACATTGTTGTCAATGTTGAGGTGCTCTTATTCTTATGTGTGTGTGCTGCATTGTGGGTGAGTCGCCCCTGCAGCTCTGATTTGGCTGCCCCTTATCCCTTTCAGGCGGTGTGCCTTTGACTTCTGTGCTTCTACAGTGCTGAGATGTTGCGGACTTGGGTAAATTGGGCTCTAGTTCGGATTTTGGACTCTTGGGCATGGTTTATCCGCAGATGTGTTGTTGACGTCAGGGGTTGTTTGTGCACGTGGATGTGTCAGAGTGTGACCTGCTCCTTTACGGATGTGTTCCACACTTAGCCACCTCAGTGTCGTGGCGTGCACCATGTCATGATAATTGGACTGCAGCCATGCTAATGATCATGCAGTGTCACTTGCATTGTCAGTGTGGCTCACAGACCCGCAGCTTTGCTGGGTTCAGCACATGTGTATGGGTTTGTTGTGAAATTAGTGATGTGTGGGGAGGGCCCCCTCCGGGCACATTGTCGACGGGGGCCTACTTGCTGTTTCTATGTGTGCTGCAGTATGCCAAGGAGATCAGGGACATGATCCGGAGTCATTGTGGGTGTGCAGTGTTCTGTACTTAATTGTGCATGTGTGCCATTGTGCCCATCTCCCCCCGTCCCCCCAGTCCCTGGTCGGTACTCACCCTGTTGATGTTGTGTCAGGTCATGTTGAGCAGTGTCTGGATCCACTACTCCTGGCACCATATCCCGACTGATGACTGTGGCCAACATTTTCTCCATGTCATCCAGCTCCTGGTGTGCCGCTGGACCCCCACCTCCAATCTGCGTTTCTGCTTTCATGTTGGCATCGAGTTTCTTCTTGGTTTTGCCCTTCACATCATTCCAGCGCCTCTTGACCTCTTCCATTGTCCTCCTCAACTCTGCAACTGCATTCACATGGTCCAAGATAGTCTGCCATGTTTGTGTCTTTGTTGCCAATGGCACGTTGGAGGTGACGAACAGTTGTTGGTAGTGTTCTATCACCTCTGTAACGATGATCCTGTTTTCCTGCGGACTGAACCGCGTCTTCCTCTTCCTCTTCTCATTGGCCTTCCCCGATCCCGAGGTTCCTTGCTGGTCATCTGTGGGGCTTGTGGGGTTCGCGTTGTCCTCTGCACTCGGTCCGGGTGCATCCATGGTGCTACGCAGTTTCACTTTTTTTTTCTCTGCTTTTATGGTGCATTTTCCCGCATGACGCGTGGGAATTGCAGGCCTGTTGCTGGTTATCGCTGATTTTTGTATCGCGATTTGGGGCATCGCAACTTTTTTCGCGTTCGTGTTTCGCATTTTTTCTGCGTCGTGTTGATTTTAACGCGGTCATTTGGCGCGTTATCGTGCGACTATCGCATGGTGCCGCCGGGTTGAGAATACAACATTAACATGGCGTTATTTTCCCACGATGGACTGTGATGTGCAAAGTTGCGTTAAGCTAATTTTGCAATAATTATCACACGTTCTTGAGAATATCCCCCTTAGAGTAGCTGAGAATAGATAATGGAAATTCTCCTCTCATTACGATACCCACAGTACATTTTGCCCCTGTTAAAGCTCCGGCCATCCTGTAGGAGGCATCTGTTGTTTGGGCAACATCATTCGCACCTATCTGGCACAGAAACTGACCGTCTTTGGGGGTGAGTGCAGTGATCGTCATTAATCGCTGATCCTGAGGCACTACTTATGGAGACACCAACTTTTATAAAACATCCATATACCTTTCTGAAGCAGTGCTTCAGAATCTGGAATTCCATCCACCTGAAGTCTTGGTTTCGACTTTCCATGCAGAGTTAAAAAGGTCCTGACATTTCTCTTGTTTGAGAGAAATCCGTCTTCTGTGTTCTATGAAAGCCCTTCCCTCCTGTTATGATAATCGGCGCTTTTAGGTTCCATTTAGTGCCATTTGTTTGGGATCCTTTTATACATTGTCTGGCTTAACATTACATGCATTTATAAATCTCACGTACACCCTGGGGGTCCTCTTGATGCTCAAATAACGGACGTTTATTGTTTCTCAACTCAATGATACTCTTTTTATCATCCTCAAAAGGATGAAGGGTAGAAGAGACTCGCCAGGATTTGAACCTTTGACCACGAGGTCAAACACAGATTTCTGCATGGAAGGCATTAGTCCACTTGAGCTAGTAGGCCAGACTTGGCTACTCTCCCCCAGCACTTTGCAAATAGAAGACATGTTTATACAGCCCTCTTTTTTTTTTTTTACTGTATTTAACCTTCTATCATCTATTGAACTCTCTCTAGAATCATTAAAATAATTAAAGCAGGACTGAACATCCGCCCTGTTTTATTGGGGCAATACATCGATACATAAATGATTTTTTAATTTAAATATTAAAAATAAAAAGCTATGTAATTATAAAAATTGTCATAATATTTAAAACCTGTGACCCTCAGTTTGTCCTCTGCTTTTAATCCCGCTAATGCTAAAACCTACATTAACCCAGTCAGCTGTCCAATTAACTTATAGTTTCAGCAAAAAGGGAACTATCAGCCAGCGTCTGTGACCTTCCAGAACCACAAGCTTTTAACCTCAGGTGCTAATCAGTTCTAAAATGGTTTATGCTCCTTATGCTAAGTGAAAAGCAACAGGAGCAGCCAGCTAGTGACACTTGCCACTTGCCACACGGAATCAATAACTGCCCAGAAGATCATTTACAACAGAGAAATACATTTATTGGGTTATGTATAACAAACATTATATTGCCCATCATACAAAAAACGGATGCACAGTCACAATACGTGTTATCTTCTCGTTTGGCGGTTCCTCAATATACAGGGCAGTCTTCCAAGTTCTAATAAATATTTTTTAATTGAATTTTTCATTAAAAAGGCTTTGTGTGCTGTAAAAAGTTTTTTTTCTAATGACTAGCAGCCATCAATTTTAGTTTAAAACATTCATGGGTCGAGGAGGTATCCCCATTAAAAGTTTTCTCCTTCTGCTCAGTGAAGTTTGATGTCTGAAAATTTTCACTGGTCGTTTCTAACATGTCTATGTAGATTTTAGTCTGGCTTCCTAGAGTAACATTAATTACACATTTGATGAATAAAATGACTGAAACTTTTGTTTTGACATAGCCCTGATAATGGTGAAACCCTCACTCTCCCTTCTTACTGTCAGTCGATGTCCACCTTGCCACGCCCACCTGACAAAGTGGCAAATTTCCCAATTCTAGGAACTCTACCGAGATAATCTCAAATTCTAATATTAATCCTTTAGACACAAAAAGGCAAAAAATTATTAAATCCCCAAATAAAATAAAAAAGCAAAAACGTCGGCTAAATCTGCAGCAAAAAAAAGTTGCATTGCTGCCTGAGTTTTGTAAAATGCTTAATACAGAAGCAATCATATTTTTCAGACAGCGTAATCCACTGATGTGAATGGGTGGCTGAGTTTTCCAATACAAACAGAGCCACAATAATGGAAAATGCTACCTTGAATGCGTGGAAATTGGCACTTTAAAGCAATTTCTCTCAAAGATGGCAAAACCAATTCAATGAAATGTTTCACTGAAGGACACTTCAACATAATACAGCGTTGTTGCTGCTTGATGAATGAGATGTGAATTCGAGCAGCCTTTTCTGATCTACAGATGGGCAAAGACTGAATCATTGCCTATGCAAAACACAAATACACTTGTTTCTGTTGTATTTCATTCAGGCAGTTAATGTACATTTCTTTGCTTTATTCGTCTTGTTCTGCCCCAGCCCATACAACAATGTCCCCTCATTTGATTTGAACACATTTTGATCCGAGTTCAGTTTGTGCTTCCTCATGTTCTGAATAGACCATTACCACCAACGTTATGCAGGTACCACATTGAAACATAAAGGCCTCGATTATGCGTGCTCTGGAGGGGGATGCTCTAGTTTTCGCCTTCGGAAAAATTAACTCAGCTATCTTTGGAATTTATCGGGTGCAATAAATAGAACCTATTCCAAGGTTTATCCTGAATATGGGTCACAGCTTTCCACACCAAAATCTGCATGTTCCAGTATTTACTGAGCATCTTTTCCCTTTTAAATTTCAGCAGGTTTAAGGGGTAACGAGCACCAATATTCCCATTGAGTGCCTGCTTTAGATACTTTCCTCCACCAAATGCTTAGTGTCTGATTAAAGTTTGCTAGATGGGTTACTCTGTCACAATGTGACGGTTATGCTGTCTGCCTTATTTCAAGAGCCATAGGATATAATGCGCTTGAAAGAAGGCGGATGTGATATCAAGCATGCTGTGATGGAGTAACCCGGCTACTAGCATCTAACTCAGGACCCGACTCTCTAAGATTTACCCAATCCTAAATACCCTAGAAGATCCCATTTAATACCCCATCAGATAAAATGGAAAAAGCACCGCAACATCACTCTTGACCATAAATAGTGGGACGATATCTTCACACCAGTGAGCAACTATGCAAGGCACTTGCAGTAGAAAGATACAACATCTTTTTTAGATCACACTATATATGAGATAGATTACACAAAATAGACAGCACAAAACTGGGGACATGCTGCAGGGGCCGTGGATAGACAGTTGCCACAGTATAGGTTCTGCGGGCATGCCCAAAGAAACTGTTTTCGGTAGATATCCTGACTAGCATAGCCCAGGTACCAGGGGCAGAAATTGAACTCTGTCCTGAAATGGTAATCCTGGGCTGGCTGGCCAGGGTATCTATCCACTCCATTTAAATATGGAGAAGATAATATCACACTTATTGCTAGCAGCGCAGTAAGTGATTCTAGCCTTACAGAGAAAAGACTTAGGTCCAGATTTACTAATATTTTGCATTGTGGTGCCCCACTTTTTTGGCACAGCCACAATGCAAAATTGTATTCCAAGATTTGCAAAGCTATGAAAAGCCTGATTTTCGTAGCTTTGTAAAAAAAAAAAAAAAAAAAAGTAAAGTAAGGCAGCACTATGGGTTGGGGAGACGTTACATAAGTTGATCATGGATGTTCCCATGCATCCACCCATGTATTTTGATGCAAACCCATGCTTACTAAAGTCAGTAAACATGCGTTTGAACCATAATGGTGCACCTAGCCGAGGCAGGTGTAATGAGGAGAAATACCTTTACTTCTACTCTTTACTTCCTCTTTGTATGTGTGCTGCACCCCGCAGCACACATTCAAAGAGGAATAAGCCTCCAAGAATAATTTTTATGCAAGAAGGTATCACTTCCTGCATAAAAAACTATCCTGTCTGCAATGGAGGCACTCTTCTGACATGGCACAATGGTGTCTACATTGGCACTAGGCAGCTAGAATGAGCCATATCTTAGCAGATATACCAAATTGTTGGTCTTTCTCCCTTTCATGCAACATAGCACAGCAACTTCTCTTGTCTGAAATGTTAGTAAATATGCCCCTTAGTCCCAGTGATGAACCTTTGGTTGCAAAGACTCTGGTTGTTAACAGGGCATGAGAACCTAGCCCATTGCATATCAGGCATGCGTCACACATTTTGTAAGCTATGGGAGCCATTCTTGACCTACCTCAACACAGATTTTAGAGGCCTCACTTACCTAGGTTGCTAAGGGCAGTGAGTTTAATTAACAGCGATAGATATGGCAGTAATATGAGAAGCTGACAGATTGACTAAAGATGAGGATAGGCTCTCGACTGTGGTGTTCATGGTAGGTGGTGAGAAGGGAAAGTGCTCGGTACAAAATAGGTGAGTTGCATAAGTGGTATGGGGATGCTGTGGGGGATATTTTGGATGAAATACCACTTCCTGTTGTATTCTTTCAAAAGGTGTAGCAAAATGATTAAAGCCTAAATTCGGGCTGGGTCGACCCCCCAAAAATGTATCCATGGAGAGCATACTTTTATCACACCTGCTAATTATCAGCTGCAGTAAACTTCACACCATTTGCAATTTAGATCCCTGCCAAAGTAGGTGTTAGTACATCGATTGTAAAATATTTAGGCACTCTTGATCAAAAGAGAAAACATGTAAAATTGGCCCAATAACTCACTTGAAGCAAGCTCAATAATACTTTTGCATGTATTATTCCTCAATAATTTGCACTGGGGTGTTTTAGCACCTGATGATCTAGTTGTCCAGTGCAAATGAGGAAACACTTTACCACAGGAACTGAGCTGTATTAAAGATGAATGTATACAGCAATATGGTCATGGGGCAAGCACTGTCTACCAATCATGAGGTGGTACACAGTTGGGTGTAGGGTGTCTTTTGCTCGAGGGCAAGGGAGTCCCACAAGGATGTTACTCTTCTTTGAAAATTGGTCAAATTCACTCCTGCTCAAAAAACTTAATCAAGACTCTTTTCAATTGTCAAATTATTGCTCAATCATCTACTTTCTCTTCCTAAGAAATAATCTCAAAAGGATAGGATCTAGCTAGTTCAGGATCAACTTTAATTACACAACATCCTCCAACCTACTAATCTGGGTTTCGCCTGTGGCGTAGTACAAGAGTTGCCACTATCCAGGAAGTGGGTGACATTCCATCAATCATTAAAAAAACTCAAACCAACTGTGACTGTGTTTATCCTTAGTAAAAAGGAACACTCAAGTTCCTCATTCGGGAAAGAGTCAACAATTTAGGTGGCTTAATATCCAGTCTTTCATATTCTGTGCGATCTCTATAGTTTACTATAGGATCTGCTCTGTCAAATCAAATCAAATCAAATAAACTTTATTCGATTTTTAAATTAAAAAATCATAAAAGTCACACATTTTAGAAATATACAATCTAATATTTAAAAAAGACTAATACCTTACATGATTACATCTTTATATATCACTAAAATCTTAAAAATCATATCATCAGTTAATTAATACAACAATTATTCTATACATTAGTCAGCCTCATGATGTGTTTCCCATATTATACTTTTCCTTTTTTTCAATATGGACTTCAAGAGTCCAGTCATAGCTCCCACACAATAAACATTATCCAATCTTTGTAGATAAAGGTAGGCAGGGTGGCATTGCCTCCAGCCCCCACCCTTCAGCATTGGCAAAATCCATCTAGATCTTTCTACTCTGTAAAATTTGCAGAATAAAATCACATGTATTGTCGTCTGAGGGGACGTTTCATCCCAGGGGCACATACAAAGCTCGCTGTTCCAATCATTTTGTGTAGGGAAGCTGACTAATCGATGAAAGCTGTCAAATCTTAATCTTGTGAGGACAAACCTATCGTATCTTCCTGTACACCATTCCAAGTAAGGTTGAATAGTGGGGTATACAAGGGTTAACTGATGTTTAATAACTGTGCTTTTGTGCATTTCTGAGGCCGCCCTTAATGACTCTAGATGATCCTGACAGAAAGCTCTAAAATCCTTCCTAGAAATTGTAATCAGTGTACCGGGGTTACTATAAAAATCAGGTTTACCCACGTCTGTTAAAAAGTTTCTTATATACCTTAACCACGTAATCTTGTTTGCGTGGGTTAAACTCATGGCATCTCTTATAATCTCTCTGTTTAACTCTGTATTATGTGACGTCCAGACTCTATGCCATAACAACAAGGGCTGCATCTTAATCAAATCAGAAATATATAAAATCCCCAGCTCGTTGTGGCAGTTATAAACGGACGTACTCTGTGGTATTGCTAGTATAAACCGTAAAAACGTATTTTCCTCTTTTTGTAGTATGGCTGCATCCTGGTAACCCCAGACACCAGCCCCGTACATCGCTACACTCAAGCATTTCGCTTTATAAATTTTAAGGAGAATCCCCGGGGGTCTTTTGCCCATTTTATTCAAAAAATTCATCAATGCCCCGATTGACCTTTTAAAAAGAAGAGTTCTACTTTTAACCGCTGGAATCCATGACCCAGCGTGATCGAGTAAGACACCCAAATAGGAAAATGTATTGGTCGCCTCGATCCTAGCCTTTCCCAAGGGCAGACTTTTACAGCTATTTCTCCCCTTCCCACATGTCATCATGTATGTCTTCTTAATATTAAGTTTTAGGCCCCGGTTATCCATAAAATCAATATAAGTTTTAAGAGCGCTCTGGAGACCCAGCTGAGTTCTGGCCATAAGCACTGCGTCATCCGCGTAAAGGAGTGATACTATGGGCTTGTTGTTATAGTGAGGGGGGTCTTTTGTACTGGCCATTAACTCCTCTTCTAATGCGTTGGTATATAAAGAGAAGAGGAACGGAGCCAGGACACACCCCTGCCTCACACCCTTTTCCACCGCAAACGACGCAGTGCATTTGCCCCCGATTCCATGTCTCACTTTCGACTGAGGCCCCCGTATACAATTGCCTTAAAAACAGGATTAAAATTGGGTCTACTTTTAAATCCCGCAATATATCCCAAAGTCTGTTGTGATTTACGCAGTCAAAAGCGGACGTAAGGTCCACAAAAGCTACGTACATTTTCCCTTCTTTAGCTTGGGTGTATTTCCCTGATATCATTATAAAATTCAACACCTGCTCAATAGTCCCTAGCCCTTGTCTAAAATCATACTACACTTTACATAAAATGTTGTTATCCTCGGCCCAAGTTTGTAGTCTATTCAGGACTATTCTACCTACTACCTTAACCAGGGAGTCCAAGAGACAAATCGGACGACAACACGCGAGGTTATCGCGTTCTCCCTTTTTAAAAATTGGAATAATCACAGATTCAGACCACGTCTTGATGAAGCCCTTCTCACAGCATGCCTTCAAAACCTGTGTCAGCAATGGGGACCAAAGTGCTGGAAGGTTTTTAAATAAATCCATGGGGACGCCGTCTGGTCCAGGCGCCTTCCCTCCTTTGCTTTCATTAATAGCTGCCGTGACTTCATCTAATGTTACATTTAGCCCTATAGTCACAAAACTATCCATCCCGTCTTGTATCTGCAGATCAGAGTCGGTCATGGATGCATCGGCCCCCCTAATGCTGTACACGCTCGAGAAAAATTTGATCCAGGACTCCTCATCTATGGCAACTTCAATCCTAGGTCCCTCGTTATTTATTAAAAAAAAAAAAAGGGGCATTTACTGCCCGCCAGAACATAGTACAGTCCCTTTTTTTTGAGGCCTCATAGAGTAAGTCCCAGGCCTGTTCTTTTAATTCTTTTTTCCTATTTTTTCTAACCAAATTATAATTCTTTCTGCATGTACTAATTTCCTCCTTATTTCTCACAGTTTTGTGGAGGGCACCCTTCAGCAAGTTATATGCTTTCGTGCACTTAGTATCAAACCATCCGTTAGACCTTATTGGGGATACCTTCTTTTTTGCTCCTAAAGAGTTTTGAATCTCCTAAGTAATAATAGAAAAAGCCCTCAAAATGTCACTATAATCTGCGCTCTCTTGGAGACATACCGCTATGTGGTCATTAGCATTAATTATAATTTGTTTCATCACTTCGTCTGCCTTTATTTTCCCCCAACGTAAAGAGTAGCCATTCTGGCGTGCTAGAGTAATGTTTTGTGACAATGCCAGATAGCTACTATTTGGTTTTTCAACTAATTTGGGAATAGTTACGCAGATGCTCAAAGGCAAATGATCACTGAGGGCATTCAGATGGGTTTTAAAATTGTCAAACCAGGTTGCATATCTATTGGGGATGATTATAAAATCTATCAATGATGCTAAACCTCTGCCAATAAACGTTGGGGTAAAATCAACACGTGGAGTACACAAACAATTTGCAAAACCCAAATCATGTCCTGCCACAAAATCATTAAACATTTCTCCCTTTACATTATGAACAAAATGTGGGGTGTATACATTTACTTCATCATGTAGCCCACACTGCCCATTTTCAGTATTACCACAAATACCAGTATTAAAATCCCCGCCACATAGGAAGATCACATCAATGTCATTTGGTACCCTAATTTTAAACATTTCATCGCTAAGCGACTTTATGATTTTACCCAGTTCACCCTGTTCGATGTTATTATAAAAATTCACTATACATAATACCACTGGAGAGTTCAAATAAATACCCAGCAATTGATAGTAACTCGTTGAACTAAGCATTTCTATTTTCCTAACCATAATCAAATTTGAGATATATACACTCAAACCTCCTTTATGTCTTCCATGCATGGATCTGACAGCAGGTATATGGAAAGTCTTATAACCATCTAAATTAATCTGCTTCAGTAACCAGGTCTCCTGAAGACATAAGATGTCAAAACTATGTATAAAATCTATCCAGATGGAATTATGTACTTTTGATTGTAGGCCAGTAATATTCCAGAATAGCACTCGTATTCCATCAGAAACATAAGCAGTTGGTCTATCAGGGGTGATGGTTCCATTAGTGTGTTCGTTTGTCCCACTACCATTAATGGCATTTGTAGAACATCCCACACTAATTTCATCCTCCACTACGTTATTCACTTCCTCACTGTATTCCTTTATCGTACTGGTGACAAGGTTACACCCCCCATTATCGCACTCTCGTGAAATCGCATTTAATTCTGTGGGTGCGACTTGATCAACACAGTTATACTCATCGCCATTAACCGGGAGTCAATCATTCTCGTCCAAAGATTGGAGTGGCAAAAATCTATTGGAAACCTCTATACTATGTGCCTGCTTACTTGTGTTCTGCACATGGGGATACCTATCCTGAATCCATTTTGTGGGGCCAAGTTGATAAAAGAAGCTCAAAGGATGTACCTTTATTCTTACTTCCAAGTTACATCTGTTATTACCCATCCTTCGGAAAATTTCCCGGACCAAAATAGGACTTCCTAAGGAAAGGACTATGCAGTCCCCTTGCGTGTATTTTCCAATTGTACCCACCCAGGCAACCCGTCTAACCATTTTAAAAGCCGAAAACATATCCTGGGCTAGACCTGTTCTTATTCCCAAGCAATGAATTGTCCTATTCCTCAGTATGTCCCATGTTTCCTTTTCCCCTTCAGGTAACGGGGGAACATTTATCAGCACCACAGTATAAGGTAGCGCCGCAGGGGGTAAATTTAAAATTTGACGATTCCCTAATTGCTCAGGTAATTTAATCTCATCTTTCCCTATATTTGGACCTATTTCCCTCTGTTGTCTATTACCCTGTCGTATGTCCGTCCTATCAATACTCCTTTCTACCAATTCACTGTTGTTACCATTTGTGTTCAGACGGCATGGGTTAAAAGTGTCTCCCCTTCTCTCTAGATCTTTTTTATCACCCTTATTATCCACTATAGGGGGCCTGTCTCGATTCTTTACCAGGGATGCCAGGTCCATCTCTATCTTGGCAACTCTTACTTCTATAGCCGCAAATGATTGTTTAATAAAATTACTTAAATCGGCTAACTCATTCCCTATATTAATTGTGTCTACGTCATAATTCCCTTTCCCCCTCCTTTTTCTAATTTTCATTGCCAACCCTTTATTTTTAGGCTGTACCAAATTGCCGTTCCCCTGTTTATTCTTCACTACAAGTATCTGCGGGGTAGGCTCAGGTAGTGCATTCTGTGTCAGGACCTGTGAGCTACTCGGCCCTTTTTTTGGTTTCGGCATGCAGCATCTTTTTGGTGGATGGGACCGCTCTGCATCCAGATCACTGATGATAATCTCTTCACCAATAACCTGGATGCAACCATTTGTGGGCTCCCTATTAGGGTTTCCTAAAAGCCCCTTCTCCCCCTCCTCTTCAATCCCCGTCTGTTGTAAAATAGTGGTCTTACTTGTAGTAACCACTTCCTGGGGGTTCCCTTTTAGGGACTCCTCAACCGTAGATATTTGTTTATCCAAAGCTCCAACCGCCCCCTTTAGATATTTCAAAATGGTTTTATTCACATCTTCTGATTTACCACCCGGTTGCCCTAGGCTCGCATTTTGAATTTTCCTCTTCCCCATTATACTGCCTCTTATGATTAGAACACTAATATACTCTTTCCGCTACACAACACGCGGTAACCGCCTAATATTAGAAAAGAGTAATCTAAACTACAGAAGCAAAGATTACACCCCCTACCGTTATTAAATACTAATGTGGAAGAAGTCTTGCAAATTCAAACAATTGAACGTTCAGTTAGAGATTAAAGGGGCTCAAAAAGCACACATACAGTTCAGTACAAAAGACCTGGCCCAGCCCAGCCTCCTCCGGCCTCTGACGGGCTAAGACGGGCCCGTCTTGGCCCGGTCTTCGCCCGTGCTGAGCCCGCGCGCGTCCCGCGTCGCGTGACCGGCTCTGTGCCTTTGAAGCGTCCTCCAGGGAGCGGGGCAAAAGTACAGGAGTGCTAGATCAGGGCCAGGGACAGCGATAAAGTGGCAAGTGCAAATCGTTGCAGAGCGGTCTCCCGCGTCGCGGGACCGGCTCTGTGCCTTTGAAGCGTCCTCCAGGGAGCGGGGCAAAAGTACAGGAGTGCTAGATCAGGGCCAGGGACAGCGATAAAGTGGCAAGTGCAAATCGTTGCAGAGCGGTCTCCCGCGTCACGGGACCGGCTCTGTGCCTTTGAAGCGTCCTCCAGGGAGCGGGGCAAAAGTACAGGAGTGCTAGATCAGGGCCAGGGACAGCGATAAAGTGGCAAGTGCAAATCGTTGCAGAGCGGTCTCCCGCGTCGCCGGACCGGCTCTGTGCCTTTGAAGCGTCCTCCAGGGAGCGGGGCAAAAGTACAGGAGTGCTAGATCAGGGCCAGGGACAGCGATAAAGTGGCAAGTGCAAATCGTTGCAGAGCGATCTGCTCTGTCAATCAAGGTCTATAGCAAGACAAAAAGGTTAAACAGCATTGTTCAAGCTTACATTGCAGCACAAAATTAAGACCTTAGCTCACTGTTGAACATCTGGTCTAATGCTTAGTGTTTTATCACACATTGATAGAGGTAGTACTCTACACATTGGTCTCCTAGAGTCACAACTGAGCACAAACAAAGCTGTTCCTCAAACAGTGGCCTTTCTAATCAAGAAATGCAAGCACATCGCCAATATCATGAAAGAACTACATTGAGTCAATGGCCTTGCCCGGATCCACTTCAAAGTCTGTTGAATCAGTTATAAAGCACTCTATCTGAGTAAACCTGTTTGCCTTGATAATAAACTGCAGGGAATGGAGCACCTATCTAGCCAGGCTCGAATTCCAAAAGACTTATAAAGAACATAAAGAACGTACATGCCAGAAGGTTTTCTTTAGATATTGCCCATTGACTCTGGAATAGCAAGCCCCTTTTATCTCGGTCCTGCTCCTTCATTGATGCCATTCAGTAAAGGTGTCAAAACCCACCTCTTCACAATTTTCCCACCAACCAAGGTTGACCTCTCTCTAATTTCATGCAGTATTTCAGATCCCATCTGTATTTGTAAGCAATTATAGTCATTAGTTTGCAATGTAAATGCACCTGCATGGCTCTGTATCCTCACATGTTGGCATTGTATCTTGTTGCTATGTGTAGCACTCCGATGCTCTTTGTGGTTAGGTTTGCACTTCATAAATTCATAAAATAAAATAGATAGAACAAAACCAACTAAAATGGCCGACCGGGTCTACCAGAAGTTCAGAGCACACCAGTGCATGGTCAGACAAGCGAATATCTGTCATTTTCCAAGTGGAGGGGCCTACTGAACACCCCTGTAGTCCCTGAATCCCTATGCAGACATTTCTGTGCAACATGATGTCCACATTAGGACCGCGAAGAAAAACAGGAAAAAGGGTAAGAGAGAACACTGGACTGGAATCTCCCTCCAAGGGATTCAACTCAGATACAAGTTGGTATCAGAACTTCAGGGATCATGGATTCTACTCAGGAACCAGCTATATAAAGCAGTACACAAAGTGGATAATTTGGAAAAGAATGAGTGCCAGTGCCCAAATTTTTGTTCAGGAGCCTGGGTTCAGCTATTACCAAGGCTGCTTAGTGTTCAATCTGCCTCATGCCACTTTAATCTACTACCAAAAACCCCCTTCCCCTTTATTCTACTCCTACTTGTTCCTGCTAGCTACCTTTGTGACAGATTTTCTGTCTTTCTCTACCTCCTTCTTTGCCGTTTGTGTGTTTTTCTCCCTCTTGCTCTTGGGAAAAGTCTGATCGCAATAAATGAGTGCTGGTCCCCGAAAATGAGTGCCAGAGGCCCCCATCGGCAACCACTGGCTCAAATTAAGCAAAGAGTTAACATAGACTGAATACTAGAATGAGAATTATGTTAGGAGAGGTTGAATCAGATGTACCCATTTTGTCAGCAGAAGTTATTATTATGAGCATCTGGTCAACCTAGGTACCTGTCTGAGACCCCAAGGCCCCAAGAAAACTTGCAGGACCGGAGCCGAAAAACAGTAAATAGATACCCAGAAAAACTGTGGCAAAACAAACAGAGCAACAGGGAAGGAAATAGTGGAAAACCCTAACTGCTATGAAACTGAAACTGCAAAAGTATCAAATGTAGTAAAACGTGATATCCAGTCAAAACCGAGAGAAACAGAGAGCCACAAAAAACAAATGACAATTTGTCACGCAACTGCTCCATATTGCTTTCACCTTAAATACTGGTTCTGTCTAATCTTAGCCAGAAGTGCACCAATCAAACTCTTATGTGCAGTCTGGTGTTTGTGAGCTTTCCGGTTCCATGGACCTGATCCTAAATGTTTCCAAACCCTTCCATCTCTGCACATGGGCCTGCACATATGCTTTTTGTAAGTGCTGACAATAACCACTGTCATGAATTGACAGCATTGTGGTACTCTGGGCACAGCTGTTCAGGTTGTGGAGCAAACATGTAATTTTATGTTACGTTATGTTATGTTATGTTATGTGCACTTTATAGTGCATTTCCACAAGGTGAATGGTGTACAAGTGATTTTGGAATTTGGGCCTCCCTCTTTAGTTCTGGGACTCTCATTCACCAGATTGACAGTGATCTGTTGATTGCATTTGATCATGTTTCAAATTGTTAAGATGCAATGCAGCAATGCTGTAGTGGAGTAATTTATTGTATAAATGTGTGTGCAAAAGGACATTGTTGTTTCTTTAGTTCTGCTGGGATGTGCAGTTGTCCAGTGCTTGGCTTCACGTGGGTGTTTTATGTTGAGGTATTTTGACCCTTAAGTGCTTTGATGTCTTTCTATATCCAAACAGGTATGGATATATGTGAATGGATGTAACATTAGGTTGGTAAATGCTTACCTAACGGAATTGTTCAGAGCTGTGTTGTGCCCATGGCAATGCCCGGAGTAGTGACTAATTTGTGTTTATGGGGATGTGTTAGTATTGAGGGCTGTTGGAGTCCCATAACCCTGTCAACACTATCTATGATGATCTTGATAGATAATAGATAAAGGGCCTGATTTAGATCTTGGTGGGAATCCCGTCATCCCTCCCTGGAGGGGTTTACAAGTACTCTGTCGACCTGAATTCCTGCCCGCATTATTTAGATGTGAGCTGGCTTATCCTCCGTCCACATTGACAGACAGTTTTCTCCCGCGTAAGCGGCTCATCGCTGTCGACGTGGCGGACTCCTCTGCGGGCTAACTTTACTCCAGTGCAGTGACCGGATTGCACCAAGCCAATTCAGAATTCACAATTGTGCTGGTTTTGTCCCAGTGGCAGATTGCCGACAGAGGGATTCAGTTGTGGGGCATGTTCAACATTGTACTATTCTTGTGGCTTTTGGATCGATGAGGTGGAATGACCTACAGGTGAGAGTGTGTTCCGTGGCCTCGAAACGTCACCTGGAGGCCCAGAGGGCTGGTGGTGGTTCTCCCAGCCCCCCCTTGCAACTTCATCCCTGGGAGGAGAAGGTCTTGCAGATCTTACATCCTGAAGGCTTGACAAGAATCCCTGGTGGAGCGGAGACTGGTAAGTTATACTTTTGAATGTGTCACTAAATCTAAATGTTGTTTTGGCTTTTAATTCAGCTGTTGCTAATGGTTTTGCATTTTTTTAAATATATAAAGCTATATATAATTTTTCTTTCTTTTTCTTAGGAAATTTGTATCATTATTGTTTTTTTCCTCATTTTACTAATTGTCAATATGTTTAGTCCATATGGGTGTTTTTCTCCATGTTCTTTATTTTTTCTTTTGCCTTATTTGTTTGTTGGAATGTATTTTGTTTAATTTAAGATTACAGGTTTCAATCTCCATTAAATTTCACATGATGTACCCACCCACAAGCACCACAATCACCACCACACCCACAAGCACCACAATCGCACCACACCCACAACCACCGGCACACCCACAACCACCACCACACCGACAAGCACCACAACCACTCCAAACACCACAAAAACACACCAATACACTCACACAAAAGCACACTCACACACAAAACAATACTAACCAGAAGCAAAAGCACACACACAAGAATATCAAACACCAGCCAAAAAACACACATCCAAACATATACAACAAACACCAGACCCACATGCAACAGCCAAACTTAAAGACACAGCCAAACTTAAAGACACAACCACACCACCCACTCCAGCTCCTTCTACCTCCAAAAGCCAATCCCCCAAAAATCCTGGCGCCAAAATTTTAATGTCCATGACAATTTTCTTATCACTAATATTTGGACTGCACAAATATGCCATTTAAAAAAAAAGTTAGTATTTCTTGTCATAATAATCAATGAATTGTAAATGACTAAGAATGAAAAATTTAAGTTTTTTTAAATGACATATTTTTGCAGTCCAGACATTAGTGATACAAAATTGTAACGGACATTAAAAGTTTGGTGCAAGCATTCATCATTATAATGTACACTTACACCAAAAATACAACAGAAGTTTTTTTTTTTAAGTGTTAATAAAGACATGTTCATTACATCTTAAAAAAAATAGATAATTAAAATGTACTAGACAAGAGGAAATGTTACATAAATTAAGATATAACATAATTTAGTGTAGATGTAACATTAATTTTACATTTATTTAAAAAAAAAGTTTTACCTTGTCTACTGCAATTACTAAATTATGTTACATTTAAATTATTCAAAATGTATGTAATGCATGTGTTTATAGTTAAACACACCTGTATGAACACATTATGTATTTTGATTAGTGTCCATTATCATGAAGGCAGCTTGCATCAAGTTTGAAATTGAAAAAAAAATTGATACAGGTGTGTTTCTTTACATTTCTTAAATGAAAACATTACACACATATGCATTACACATTAGAAAAATATTGCTTGTAAGAGAGATTTCAAAACGCATGAGTCCAGAGCTAATGTAAACAGAGAATTCATAAGGAAACAAGTAAAAAAGAAGCTTACCTTCGATTTCGGCAATGATGGGATAGGGTTGATTTGCTTCATGGTCAAGTAGCAGCAGCAAAGGAAGCATTTGGATAATCTGGTACATGAGGGAAACGGAAGTGGGAAAAAGGAAAAAAAGGGAAGTTTCTACCTTATATCCTTTCGAAACTGCCAACTCAGATGTGGAGGTTTACCTGCCACAGTTACGTCGGCAGGAAAGCACATCATGATAGGCCCAACAGAAATATTGGCTGGACTCCCTCCGACAGCCGATTCCAACTATGGTTCCGTCGACGCAGGAGAACAATTCTGGCGGAGACGGTGGCACACGGATGGACTATCATCCATAGTCCCACCAGCACCTAAATTGAGTGGGCGGATCGCCTAGTAGGGGGGCGGAGAAACCGACAGAAAAGTGACGGCAGGACCAGATCTGCCAACATCTAAATCAGTCCCTAAGTGTAATCACAGGACCTGGGGGTTGTGTTATCTCAAGAACAGATGAGGTAATGTGCCCCTAACAGAATCAAAATCAGCAGGAAATAGGTAGTATTAAATAAGCAATAAGAATTGAAAAGGCTGAAGATCACTAAAGTAAGAAATGCTGAAGATTTATTCAATATTTTTTAAAGTGAAGTACAGAAGGCAAAAATTATAGTTAGGCAAAATATGTGTTAAATTAATATAGGAATTAGCATAAGGCTCAGTCAAATGCAGCAAAGAGTCTGACATGACGTCAGTTCTTGTAGCAAAACTTTTGTAAGTCCTAAGCAAGACTCAGACTGTCAAGGGTCTGCTCTTCAAATTGGGGAAAACCAAACTCTGGCTCACCTCCAAAAATAAGCTCTTTTATAACAAACTGCAGAGTGAAAATCACATTGTCAGCATAAGCTGATTGAGTCATTTCATAGATTGACAAATCAGAATACAAAATATAATGCATTATCATCTCAAGACTCTCCCCTATATGAATATTAATACATATATTAATGAATATTAAATCCCTTTTGGCCTGATGTCATCTTATGTGTCTGTACAAATCTTATAACACTGAAAACAACAACAGACTCATACAATGAAAAGGCCTACGGTGGCACAGGCAGGAAGAGCCTTGAATGTTGCAAAAGTCTTCCTCCGGAGTTCTTCGAGAACAGCATGTCAATAAAGAACACTTTATAGTGCACATTTCAATACATTAGATGTGAGGAGAAATAAAAACACACTTCATGGATGTCTTAAAATTTAAGATGGAGGTTAGTGGCCTAGTTCAGGCATGGTTTAGATAAGCACAGAAAATATAGTTGTACAAAAAGCTGTGTTTTTGTTTTAGAGCAAAAATGTTTATAATGTTAGATACATACTTTTAATAAATCAGTACCATCTTCCTCAGTCCCCCCTCTGATTGATTAAACAATCATAAAAAACACTACTATCTATAATACAGGTTCTATCATCTTCAGCTTCTTGCATCTTGATTACTGCAAAGCTTTCATCTCATTATAAACATGAGCTTTTATGTCCTCCATCTACTTCATTTTTTGACATCTCGTTTTTCCCTTTTCTTTGTAGACATTGTTGGTACTCTCTTCAAACACCCACAAATAAACCTCTTTTCAATCAGATTATCACAAGAAAATTTTGCAAAAGAATAAAACTAATTACAAATGAAGAAACAACAATTAAAGGGGTTAATGTTCCCATAATAATACCTCCACCAACACTAGCATACCAGACAACAACTTTTGCAAAATTATTTCCAATCTCATTAAACAAGCTGATTCCCATAATCCTTGTTCTTCAATGGCCTTTACCTCACACAACATATTAGTTACAGTACTAATGTAATCATTTATAAGCTTGTTATTATCAGGGTTGAAGGTGCAACATTGCTGAACCCTCATCATACTGCAGACTCCGTCTCCTTTCGCAAGAATAATGTATTATGCAAGGTGGGTTTGCATTATCATTGCAGGCATAGCTATGAGCTCCTCGTTAATTTTCGTTAGTGCTCCAGCAGTATAAATTGCTAAGCAATCCACCAGCATAGACAACTTCCTAATTTTCACATCATTCAAGGCCACATGCTTAGGAGCAATTAACACACCAAACACATCCATTAGTACCTGAAATAAGCAACATTTTGATTTTATATGATCCATATCAATCCTTTCACTCATCTCATTCACATGATACATACGAGGAAACATTAACGCATGATAGCAGCTTCCCACCCAATTAAGTGGGAGGGTAACTTAGGTAGTTTGCCACAAACATAATTGTTCCTCTCAAAATTGGTTTTTCACCAATTCAAAACTCATTATCAACTTCGTAACTCACATTACACTCAATTTTACCAAGAAACTCTACTGACTCAGCACAGATATGACACGCACCCTACATATTACGTCTTTCTTTTCCTGCTCCACTCTCAATCTAGGATCCATTCTTGAAAGCCTGAATGTCTCTTCAGTCTCTTCTTTCAGTTCAGTCTCTCCAGTTTCTTCCAAATTTCTGGAAATTCTTACAGTTCTCTCATTATACTCTTTCACAAATTCATGCTCTACTGTAAGAAATTGGGTTATTATTTGAGAGCGGTGGAATAATAGCACACTCAAATAATAAACACAATCTTTTTCAGGATGAACCACAATAGCAACTAAATGAACCCATACTTAGTCGTCTGGTAGCATGTCACAATGCAGTCAGGCTTATCTTAGAGCCAATAGGTAAAGAATTAATGCAGCACTCAAACAATATCAAAGTGAAAACACAACAAAAGAAAAACCCCAAACCAATTTAGAGAATAAATTGTAATAAATTAAATGACATAAAATTGACATACATCCAATCATTAGAACCTGAAATATGAGTTATTAAAGTTTTAGGTGAAAAGAGTGCCAAAAAGCACAAAGCACAACTCATGGCTATCTAGTCTGGATTGGGGTAAAGTCACAGGTTAAGACCCACCGTGAAGGAGCGAGGGTCGGATACAGGGACCTGGTTAATCCCACTGAAGAGTTACCTTCTCAAGTCCATACGAAGAGTGCTGTTCAGGTTGGCTGGGGCCGTGAGAAGGTTGTTGGAGCAGGTCCAGCATTTTGGACCATCCCTGTGGTAGCAAAAAGGGCCAGTCATCATTGGAGCTTTGCACTGGCGGTTGTTGCGGGCTGTCATTGTAGGTGCAAAGTGCAGGTTTCACATTGGCGGTGATCGCGAACGGTCAATTTCCGGTGTGCAGCAGTCACTTTACGGTTGTGAGGAGCCCAACACATATGTATCTATACCTTTTCTTCAGAAGGAGTTCATACTGATGCCAGCTAAGGGTCCAGAACCTGGAGGGCACCACTTGGGGGTCAGAACTCACTCCAGCAGAGGCCATCAGCATGGCTCAGGCAGATCAAGGCAGTTCCAGTTGGTGCTTGTCAGCTTGGCAGTTGCAAGGACGCCTCTAGAAGCTTGTTGTCCCTCTAGCTCACACAGGAGGTCATCCAAATGACCTTTGAAGTCACTCTGAGTAGCCTAGGTTCAAAGCAAGCAGGTCTGATCTTCCTTCTTCAGTCAGCAGGGCAGTCCCCTCTTCCTCAGACAGCCAGGCAATTATTCTTCTGAATCTCCCACAAGTCCAGAAGTATTCTGATGAGATGTTCTGAAGGTCCCACTTTTATACCATTCCATTCCAAAAAGCTTTATTCGACGTGTTAAGTCATAAAAGCACACAAAAAAATACATCTAAGACAATTCATAAGACATCTAAAACAGTTCATAATACACCATATCAAATATGATACACGCCCAAATGGAATGATAAATACAATTATCATAAAAACACTATGTACAAATATAAAAATACAATAAAAATTATTATGATAAAACTTTGTAGTTGTTCCATAATACGAACTTCAGATTTCGAAGCGAGGTGGTTATAGAAAAGGGCAAATGATCCCACAATAATACATTACAGCATGACATAATCTCATTTAATCTAATGCTTAATCTTGGGAACGTGCTCTTATTGCCCACGCCCACCCCAGGTATTTCGCCATTGCTATGACAATCACTTCTGTTGTGTCGGTTCTTAGGATTCTTTCAGCTTCACTGGACCTTCTTGTTCCCAAGAGCTTACAAATTGGTGTCAACCAGACACGACGTGGGGCATTGTATCCAATACATTCAAACAATAGGTGGGCCAGTGATTTTTTGCCATACTGGCATACCGGACACAAATCATTGCTAAGTTTGGACCATTTACTAGTAAAGACTCTTAATGGCAATGTACCCACCCTAAACTGGAAATATAATTTCCGCTCATGGGGCTTTGTGATAAAATCCCCAATATTGTTCCAGCCTAGGGATAGGTTTACAGTCCAGAAATAGCCCTGTTAAAGAAGAGGACTCACAACTTCTCACTATATTAATCTGGACCGATTCCCAATATTTGGCCTTTAAAATCTTTTTGGGTGGAAAAGTGGTGTTTTTAGGATCCACCCACAGGGAATTCATACCAATATTCATTAGGATAGCTCTAAGCTCCCTCAACCATTTTATTTGGTGCGATGTATCTACCCTTATTATATCTAGGAAACCAGCCGCATATTCTGAGAGCTCTGGAATAGACCAGAGTCTATGCCAGTACAAAAGGAGTCGTAGTTTAGCAGTGTCTGCAATTGACTTTCTCCCAAGATCGTTCAATAATGGGCGTGTCGGGGTACTCTGTGGCAAGTTAGTAAAATTTCTAAAGAACTTATTTTCAGAAAGTGTGAGCTTAGCTAAGTTCTCATGTTCCCAAAGCTCAGCACCGTATAAGGCAGAGCTGATGACTTTCATGTGATAGATCTCGATTGCCGGGCTGATTATCTTAGAGGATGAGGTGTTATATTCCTTTTGCAGCACCCCTGCCAGTTGTCGGTGTCTTAGGGATGCTATATCGACCTGGTGTGCCCAATTTAGCCCCTCCTGGATGTTTACCTCTAGGTATGTGAACTCCTTGACTTGCTCTAGCAGGAGGTTGTTCATTTTAATGCCCCCCTTGAAGGCCCTATGTGGATTAAAGGTCATCAGTTTCGTTTTTGACACATTGACCTCCAATCCAAGCCTTGAGCAGAACTCCTCAAAGATTGTTAGAGCCCTCTAGAGCCCACTCGGCATCTTGGAAATGATCAATGTGTCATCCACGAACATTAGTATGGGGACTTTTTCACCTGCTAGTGTTGGGGCATCCGTGGGGGTTGTCCTCATGCAGTTCACTATTCCATTGATGTATAGGGAAAATAGTGTCGGGGCCATCACACATCCTTGTCGAACTCCCTTCTCTACAGGCAAAGATTCTGTGACTTCACCCTGCATACCCCAGCGAATCTTAGCCATGTTGTCCTCATGCATCCTAATGATAAGTGTCAACAGGTCAGGTGGTAACCCCATTTCTTGTAATGTCCGCCAAAGTTTAGCTTGTGGTACAAGGTCAAATGCCGACCTAAGGTCAACAAAGACGGCGTACAAACTACCCTTACCCAGGGTTACCGTTTTCCAAAAAAGCAAAATAAACCTGAACACTTGGTCAATTGTGCTAGTAAAAGCTCGAAACCCTGCTTGTAATCGCAATAGGATGCTGAATTCATTGATCCATTCTTGAACTTTGTTGAGCACCAGCCTACCCATTACCTTTTGCAAAGAATCTATTAGGCTGATCGGCCTATAATTCCCTGGGCACGATTTGTCCCCTTTCTTAAAAACTGGTATGATTTCTGCTCCTTTCCAGGAGTCTGGGACCGGCGCACCCTGGGCTATAGCGTTTGTCAATAAGTGGATGTACATACACCATCTCTCTTTATCATAGAGGAATACATCCCCCGGTATACCATCTGGGTCAGGTGCCTTCTCAGCCAAAATGAATTTCAGTGCCATCTCGACATCTGCCTTGCTAAAGACTGCCTCCTGAAAAGAAAGTTTGGCGATGCCGCCCTCTATTTCATGCACATTTGCGGCGTATTGTGGTTTAAAATGGTTTACCCACTCTGACTGTGAGACATGGTTTTGGGGCTGGCATGCCTGTCCACCTCTGTCCCATTTGTGTACATTCCAGAACTGTTTGGGGTTTCTCCTAACACATGCCTCCCTAAGTTCCTCCCACCTTTTATTGTCCCATTCTTTCTTTGCCTTTACTTGGGCCCCCCGATAGGTAGCCCTTGCTGCTCGTACCACTGTAGGGATACCTTCTTTAATAGCCACCCCTAGGAGTGCTTGAGCCTTTTTACATTCTTTGCTATACCATTTCTGCGTTTTAGGAATAGCTGCCTTTTTAGGTCTACCCTTTTTGATAAAATACATACGTAGCTGACCAACAAATTTATTGTGTATGCAAGTGGGTTGCTTTAGGGCCGTCGGATTAGCTACACTGGCCTGGAGCTCATTTATGGCATAATCTATATCCTTTTCGATGCTGGCTAATACTTCAGGTAGCTCAGTTATCTTAGCCCATTTAAGTCGCCTCAAGTCATTCGATGGAACAACATCGGCGGTGGAGTATGTGTCCCATAGTTCATGGGGAGCCTTAAACCGTATTAGGTCCAAGTCCACACATAATGGATTATGGTCACTTTACAATCTATCGTGAACCCTCATATCCTTAACGGCATGCTAAAGTGCTAAGCTAACCAATACATAGTCTATCCTACTAACACTATAGCCATTGTCAAAGGTCTTAGACCCCATTTTATCTGACGGTGTACGGCCATTAACTGCCCGCAATCCCTTCTCCATACAAATAGAATTAATTTGGATCACCGCATCTGTCCATATTTTTATTGGATCAAGTTCCAGCTTTGGGATACCCCACTTAGTGTCTTCCTCATCTAACAAATTACCCTCCTCACTCAATAGAGGCTCAAACGTCGCATTCAGGTCCCCCGCGACAATGATGTTTGTGTTTGTCTGGCTTCCATCGAGAAGATCGTCAAGAGCCGCTAAAACTCCCGACTTTTTCCCCCTAGTGCCTCACACATAGATATTATATATATCCATGATCCCGTTAGTTCCCCTAGACACTCTAACAGCCTGGATGTCCTGATTAAAAGTTGGGAGTACTTGGATGTCTAGCCCTAGGTCTTGCCTCACCCAGATTGTCAAGCCCCCTAATGGACTCCCTTTTAAGCCTTTAACGGCCGGGATATACAAATTTAGATATCCCACACAAAAGAGGGGGGCTTCCGCCCAAGAATCTTGAAAGAGACAGATCTCAAAACCTTCAATAAAAGCATGCCACTCTGGGGATCCCAGTTTGGAACCTAGTCCTGCGATGTTCCAGGACAACAGGGTTTACTTTAAGGGTATTGTACAAACAGCCAAATGACCACTCAGAACCGATAAAATTGGGCTATCCTCCTGTCCTGAACCATTGTTTTGTCTAAATGGCAGGGATTCAGCTTCAAGGGTTTGATCTAGCTCTATAGTTAAGTGTTCAATGCCTGGTGGACAGTCCCTTTGGATGGTATTAGCTAATTGGTGTTCCTGCTGCCTTATAGGCAATTCTGCCTCTAGTCAGTCTATATTTTCTAAGGTAGAGCTTCCCTGCATTTTAGCTAGTTTGTGGGTGGGAGGGCAGGCATTCTCACTACTCAGAGGGGAGCGTCTAAACTGAATGGCTGACCGACCTGGCGGGCTTGTACGAAACTCTAAGGCAAATAGATTTTCTGCTAGATCTGCCCTAGTCATCGTGAGCTCGATGCAATCCAGAAGATTAGCCGGTGATAACAACCTACGAACTTTTGCTATGTCTTCCCTTATCACCGATCGGCATCCCCTGACATGCCGTATCCAGTGAATGGTTTTATTTTTTAGGGAATCCTCGTTTTCTGGGCTTTTACATACATCAAGCTTTGGTACGTTCACCATAAAAATTCTATGGGTATTAGGTGGATCTGCAAAATGATGAACTGATTGCCTGTGTCTCTGCTCGGTCTCTGGCTGAATAGGATGTACTACAAAATTTTCGTTATGCCGTGTCGGAGCCCTCATAAGAGCTGCTTTATAGGGGTTATCAATGTAACTAGCAGTAGGGTGTGGAGTGGGTCTAGACTTTGGTGATGGTGGGCTTGTGTTATCTAACCTGGGCCTTTCCAAACTGGATGAAGCCCCTTCTGCGGGAGTTTTTGTTACTTGAGGGCCAGTAAGTGGTATAGCCCTCGACGTTACATGGGTAACTGGAATTATACTCTCCCTTGCATCCCCAGTTTGAGCTGGAGCAGATGTCAATAGCTTAACCATCGATGTTAGTTCCTCTATCTGGCTTCTCATTGATCCCATTTCCTGTCTTAATAAAATAACTTGCTGTAGCATATCTTGGTGCTCCTTAATCATGCCTGGCCATACATCCTTTCCCTGCGCAGGTGAGGTCTGTGTCATCTGTGTTATCTGTAGCCCTCCTTCTCCCCTTATTTCGTTATCGGATATGTCTAGCAGTGGCAGAAATCTGTTAGTACAATGTACCGCTGGAACGATGTGATCTCTATTAGCTATGCCCCCATTAGCCCTTTCTCCATCGTCATTATTATTAGACACTTTCTTTTTCAGGGTTTTGTGGAACATTGCAGGGATGGTGGGAGTAGTGGAATTTGTATGTGGGGACAAACTGGGGGGAGTTGTAGTACAAGTGGGTTGTGTAATGGGCGCGGACTCCAAAATGCCCTCACACTCTCCTATTAAGGTATCAATCCGATCTAGAACACAATTACTACCTGCGTGCAATTGGAGCTTCCTTGCCTTTTTACCCCTTCTACCCCGGATTGATTCATTGCCTCCAGCCTCCCCCCGTCCCCACTTCCACCCGGTAACTTTCTTTTCCCCATAGCTGGCCGTTACGGGTCAAGCAATGTGCCCCCTTCAGACAAACAGTACACCCAACGCGAGTACTACAGCTTCGCTTCAATATGATATTGCCTTGCGAGCGCTATCTCTAGTATGACAACCAAAAGGAGGAAATATTGCACAATAGAAGCTAAAGCCGGCTATTTTTCAAACAGACAGTTTCGTCAATGGCTTAGTCATTCAGTCAAAGTCAGGAGGGTGTAAACAGTACCTTGGGGATTTGCGATAGTCTCCACGAGGTGTCAACATTGGCTCCCCAGCCGGACCAGCACACGAAAAGGGGGTGGCCCTGCCCTGCCTCTCATCCTGCCACTGACGGGCACGGACGGGCACGGACGGGCCTGCCCTTGGCCCGGGCTTCGCCCGGGCGCTGCCCGCGTGCGTCCCGCGCTGCAGAGGGCCGCTGGTGTTTAAATACGGGTGCCTCCGGGCGCGAGGATGACGGTGCGCGCTCAGGAGGGAGCGCAATGGATTCTGGGGCTGCGAGTCCTGGCCCCTGCTGGACGGCTTGGCTTAGTGGTGGCAAGTTGCTTTGAGCGGGCGTCCCGTGCTGCGGGAGGCCGCTGGTGTTTAAATACGGGCGCCTCCGAGCGCGAGGATGATGGTGCGCGCTCAGGAGGGAGCGCGATGGATTCTGGGGCTGCGAGTCCTGGCCCCTGCTGGACGGCTTGGCTTAGTAGCGGCAAGTTGCTTTTAGCGGGTGTCCCGCGCTGCGGGAGGCCCCTGGTGTTTAAATATGGGCGCCTCCGGGCGCGAGGATGACGGTGCGCGCTCAGGAGGGAGCGCAATGGATTCTGGGGCTGCGAGTCCTGGCCCCTGCTGGACGGCTTGGCTTAGTGGCGGCAAGTTGCTATGATGCTAGCCTTTGTATGGGAGAATTCCCTGACCAACCCCCAAACCTGGTTCTGGTTAGTTCTTCCCCTTCTTATGGTCCTGGCTCCAAACTATCTAGGGTAACAAAGGCAAGGGAAAGCCTAGTGTCATGCTCCTTTGTGTGTGCTGCAGTCAGGGCCCTTTGAAGTGTAATCATGGCAAGGCCCAGCTCCTCCTCAGCCATCCTGTTAGTAAGACACTCTCCCCTCACACTTAGGCCTCTTTTGTCTCAATGTCCAGAAGCAATACACAACACACAATAGGAGAGCCATTCGCAGTAATGTGACTCTGACACTGGCAGAAAGGCACAATTGGTTTAGTCTGAAAAAGACCATCTTTCTAAACAATGCATTTTTTAAATTGTAACTTACAATTAGGCCTTGGCAGAATTCATGGAATTTCACTCAGTGGACTTACGCAGAGGTACATATGTACTCCACAAAATTCAGTGGAGTTCCGTCAACAGGCGGAAAATGCACTTTGCGCTGCTCGCACTGTTATATAGCTCCAATAGCATGTTCTGTGCTGAAAAATCATCACGAACAGCACCACATTATTTTCAAGTTGATTTTGCTACCACTTGAGTAGATAATCTACTCAGGAAGAAGCCGTCTGACTGCTGCAGCTCGCGACCGTCTACATTAGAAGTTGGGACAGATAGGTCTTTGTTATATTGTGCTTAGACTCTTCTGGCCAGGCTGGAACTGCACATCTCCATGAGGTACCTAGGGTTCTATTGTGATGTCATGGGCTGGGGGGTGACCGTTGACAGTTAGCTTCAGCTGTGTCTGGCAAAGCTGTCGTGTGGGGTTTTTCTCCTGACAATTAAACTCCTTTTGAGAGGAATCCTTCGTTGTGTCTTGATTTAAATCCACAACAATTTTGGCGACGATCGGCCAGACACAAGGCTGTGTCAGAGAGAGGAAAACCCCAACGAAGAACCCAACTCGTCGAGTGAAGCAGCGGACGTGAGAAGCGACGGGCAGGGAAAGGTTGAAACGCGATGTCACGAAAGGAGAAGGAGACACGCGGAACACCCTGCAAGCTGTGAGAAGGGAAAAGCAGACGGAGGAGTCGTGCAGAGAGGGGAACGCGTGAGTGACCAGGAGCCTGGAGTGCACTGTATCGTAAACAGAGGAAAGCCGCAGAGGTAAGGAGAGTACGGCGGGGCAGCAAGCAGTGCAGAGAGGAGGCGTAAGAGACAGCGCAGAGTGAGTAGCACAGAGAGGAGAGCGCTGCGGGCGTGAAAGAGATGCCGTGAGACTGAGGAGCGCGTAAGGCATGAGAAGGAGTGCTGCGCATAGAGAAAAGCCGTACTGGTAAGGAGAGAACGGCGGGGCAGCGAGCAGGACAGTGGGCAGAGAGGAGGTGTACATCCCTAAGGAGTGTGAAGAGAGCGGACGGAGGCGTAGGGCAAGAGACGGAGTGCAGTGCTGAAAAACAACGATAGAAGCCGTACTGGTAAGGAGAGAACGGCGGGGGCGGCAAGCAGGGCAGAGAGGAGGTGTGGAGGACGGCGCAGCAGGAAAGGAACTGCCGGTGTAAGTAGTGCAGTGAGGAGAGCGATACAAGAAGGATCAAACAGGCAAGACATGCACAAGAACTTTACCGCTTAAGGTGCGCAACAGAAAATCAGGACTTGGTGTGGCAGGGCAGTATCGTAGTCCACATATGCTGTGTGGCAGGGCTCCAGAGACAAGGAAGATCATTCGTAGATGTGTCTTGCACAGTGATTGGTTGCAATACGTTTAAGGAAGAGTTTCGTATTGACAGTGTGACCTATTTGTGTTTGCTGCCATCTTGTGGAGAAAGTTAAAATAGGAAAATAATCTAAAAAAAAGAGAAAAAAACATGGATGTAAGCACTGCTATAGTAACACCACCTCCGTTCCTTATGTCACCTGGGGAACCTAAAATAGAGTGGGAGAACTGGATTGATTGCTTTGAGAATTATCTCATAGCTTTAGATGGCGAAACGTTTCCAGCGATAAGAAAAAAAGCATTGCTATTGGGTTCATTAGGTAAGGAAGGACAACATATTTTCAAGTATCTTCCACCTGTAGGGAATGCACAAGGTGGAGAGATGAAGGATGTATATAAGGAGGCTGTCCTGAAACTTCAAATAAGGTTTGCCAAGCAAGTCAATGTGGTCATGAGGCGGCATAAATTCTATACACAACCTCAACACTCAAATGAGGGCATAGAAGACTTTGTGGCAAGATTGAGGGAACTTTCTGCAAAATGTGAATTTGGTGGCATGCAGGAGGAAATGATAAGAGACCAATTGATTGTGCAGTGTAGCAGCAAGAAGATTCAAGAGAGGTTGTGGGCGTCAATCAACACCACTCTTAAAGATGCCATAGCTATCGCAAAGGTAGTGGAGGAATCGGAGAGGTGCATGCGCGAAATGAAGAGCAATACTAGCTGCAATAAAGAGAGTGAAGTGGCACTTCTGGATGACGACTCTGAGGGAGTCAATGTAGTAAAAAAAAAAGTGCAGCCGACGGCAGGCGGAGGGAACAGAAACAAATATCAAAAGGGGATAAGCAGCTCACAAGGGAAGTTTGGTGGTCGCCATTGCCTCAGGTGTGGGAGCAGCTACCACATGGCAGATTCAAAACAGTGTTACGCTGTTGCTAAAGACTGTCTCAAGTGTGGTAAGAGGGGGCATTTGGCACGCATGTGCAAACAACAAGAGAAGAAAGTGGGTTGCGTGGAGGATGAACAGACAAGCTACCGAGTAGTAGTTGTAGAGGATAATGCTGAAATAGCGGAAGTGGAAAGGGAACGAAAAGAGATGGATACGACCCAAAGCAGACTTTGAAATCAATGGTCGACAAGTCTCATTAATGGTCGATACTGGATCACTTTATACAATCATTCCTTTGACTGTATTTGAGAAAACTTGGCCTGGAGAGATTTTGACTAAGTCAGATGTCCTACTAAAGGGTTATCAAGGAGGCAATATCCGTGTAGTGGGGTGCATGGCAGCCAAGATAGAATTTGAAGGAAGACACACAGTTGGGAAGGTATATGTGGCCAAGGAAGGTCCACCCATTCTAGGTTGGACACACCAATATGACTTAGATATCAGGGTAAATCCCAGGGCTGATGTGCCAGTCATGGTTGTAGATACATTGGATTTGAAGGAACTGTTAGAGGAGCATCGTAGCGTGTTCGAGACAAGGCTGGGGGAATTCAAGAACTATGAGCATGAAATCAAACTTAAAAAAAACTCAATACCGATAACGCATGTGGCAAGAAGGGTTGCCAGGGCAAAGGTGAAAGAGATCATTCAACAACTATTGGATGACAAGGTGATAGAACCTGTTGAGGCGAGCGAATGGTTATCTCCGGTCGTGATAACCAAGAAGGCTGATGGGTCCCTCAGGTTCTGTGTGGACTTGAGAAGTTTGAATGGAAATGTAATAATGGACAAATTTCCCTTGCCAAATATAAATGAACTGGTACTAATGTTGGATGGTGCAAAAGTTTTCTCGAAGTTGGATATGAGAAGTGCATATCACCAAGTTAAGCTTAGTGCAAAGTCCAAACATCTCACGTCCTTTATTACTGGTGAAGGCACTTTTCAGTTCAGCAGACTTCCTTTTGGGTTATGTTCTGCTGCAAGTGTTTTTCAGCGCTTAATGTCGTCAGTTCTTTCAGGGGTGGAAAAGGCTGTTGTGTTTCAAGACGACATCCTGGTGTTTGGAAAGGATGTGTGTGAGCATAATCAAACGTTAGATAAAGTGTTGACTCGCATTGCTAAAGCAGGTTTGACCTTGCGTAAAGAGAAGTGCAAATTCATGACGCAAGAGGTGGAGTATTTGGGGCATCTTGTTACAAGGGATGGTGTCAAACCAAAAGCCAATTTAGTTAGTGCCATTGTGAATGCACAAGTGCCACACGATAGAGACACTCTGAGATCCTTTATGGGTCTTGTGGAGTATTATTCAAAATTTGTATATGATTTTGCCCACAAAACTGAACCTTTAAGAGTGTTACTAAGACGTGGCAAAAGATTTGTGTGGGATGAATCACAACAGTCTGCTTTCAACATGATCAAGGAAGATATTGCACACGCAGATGTGCTAACTCCGTTTCAACAAGGGGTTAATACCATAGTTACAGTTGATGCCAGTGCGGTTGGCATTGGTGCTGTCCTAGCGCAGATGCATGGGAAGCAAGAGAAAACAGTTGCATTCGCATCACGCTCCTTGAGTGAAGCGGAGCGTAACTACTCCGTAATTGAGAGGGAGGCCTTGGTGGCTGCATGGGCTACAAATCATTTCAGGGTGTTTTTGTGAGGCAGTGGATTTAACTTGCGTACTGACCACAAGCCACTATTGAAAGTACTGGGCCCGGGTGGTATAAAAAACTGTTCGGGGAGGCTGGCTATACTTGCTGTCAGATTGCAAGAGTTTGACTGTAAGGTCGAAAATGTTCCTGGGTGGAGGAATAGGGTTGCAGACTGTTTGTCAAGGCTTCCGGATAAAGCAGCAGTTGTGTCAGACTTACCCACTGAGGAGGTGGTGGCAAATATTGATGACGCCATGGAAGGGTTTGCCAATGCCATTCCAAGACAAACCTGGGTCAAGGAAATGGAAGAGGATGCAGCTTTGACTGGTGTTGTGCGATTGATGAAAGGTAGTATGAGGAGAGAAAGCAGTCTTACGGAAGGGGTGAGACCGTTTTTGAAGGTGGTGGATGAATTATCAATAACTGATGATGGGATGATCATGCGGCAAGACAGATTTGTGCCACCTTCTGGTTTACATGCAAGACTGATTGGTTTGGCGCATGAAGGGCATTTGGGGCAAACCATGACCATAAAGAGATTGAGGGAGAACTATTGGTGGCCTTGCATGAATCGACAGGTCAAGGATTGGGTAGAGAGGTGTGAAGCATGTAAGGAATCAGAAAAACGATTGAGGGTTGGTCTGGGATCCTCTAAGGAGTCTCAGCATGCATCCTTAGCGGAGGAGGTTTGGGAGAAGGTGTGTTTGGATTTTATTGGGCCATTTGCATTTCTGCCGGAAAAAGAGAGGTATGCAGTTGTGTTGGTTGATGCAAAGTCCAAGTGGGTTGAGGTTGCGTTCATGAGTAGTATTACCACTGCCGCCACCATTGGTGTCTTGCGTGAGGTGTTCAAGAGGGAAGGTCTTCCATCTGTACTCCTTACCGATAATGGTACTCAATTGACTTCTGGTGAAATGAAATGCTTCTTGGAATCTCTGGGAGTCAAGCACTCTTGTTGCTCATTGTATAACCCGCAGGGAAATGGATTGGTTGAGAGAATCAACAGAATGGTGAAAGGCACGATGCAATTAGCACATAATGCAGGTTTGTCTGTGCAGGCTGCGGTTAGTGAAATGCTTTGGGCCTATCGCTCGACCTGCAATGGTAACTTGGGTAAGAGTCCATTTGAGTTGATGCGTGGAAGGGCAGCTGGTACTAAATTAGTGCCATCATGGATGCGAGGAACCTCGGTGTTGGGTGGTTTGGCCAAGAGTACGAATACTAAACAGGACAGGCGATTCATTGATGTAGGAGATTGGATTAAAGTTAGGCCTGGAGGCAACAGCAAGTTTTTGAGTAAGTTTAAGGGACCTTTCAAAGTCAAGGCTGTAGGAGGCAATTGGGTCAAGTTAGTAAATGGCCAAACATGGAATTTGAGGCGTGTTGCATTATATCAGAGGCAGGGTTGTAATCAGGAAAAGAATTTAGAGCAGGAGAGTGAAGCTGGTGTGTGTTCACCGTGGTTGATGATGAGCGATGGTGAATTTTCAAGGGGCAGTCTGATGTTTGTTTGCCATCTGGTGTGGGTGCTGGGAATGATGGCGAATTTGTGACTGCCAGAGAGGGAGATGAGTTGATGGGCTCATCTCGGGGCTTGAGGGAGGCCAGGGAAAGAAGAGCTCCGGCATATTTGGGTGACTATGTTGTTTGATTTGTTCATGTCTTCTTCTTTCGGTTCCTATTTCTTCTTTTCTTTCTTCTTTTTATTTTCTTTTTTTTACCTTTCATTTGTGTTCTCACTTTGAATTAGAGTAAGATGGGGAGATGTGTTATATTGTGTTTAGACTCTTCTGGCCAGGCTGGAACTGCACATCTCCATGAGGTACCTAGGGTTCTATTGTGATGTCATGGGCTGGGGGGTGACCGTTGACAGTTAGCTTCAGCTGTGTCTGGCAAAGCTGTCGTGTGGGGTTTTTCTCCTGACAATTAAACTCCTGTTGAGAGGAATCCTTCGTTGTGTCTTGATTTAAATCCACAACAGTCTTATAACAATGTTAGAAGTTCTCCTAGTGACCTGGAAATCGCACTAGGGGATGTCAAAACTCGTTTGCCAGCTCTTATTCTGAAGCCTTACATTTTTCCCATTGTCATCGCATTGCTCGAATGGGAAAAAAATTCCGCCGCATAGCGATTGCCGGAATTTGGATGGAATTCCACATTACAAGAGCAATGGGAAGTTGCCAAAATTCTCCAATTCCGCGAGCGCAACTAAAAAATCCTCCTGGGCCTGCTTACAATCTGACTTTACCATTAATGAGGATTTTATATTAACATTCATTTGAGTGGAAACAGCCTGTCTCTAGCTGTTCCCAACCTGAAGTAAACACTTATTAAGTGTAATAAGGTAGCCCAGTCTATGGAAAAGATAGGCCCAATAACAGTAAGAAAATGCCGCTGTCAGGGCATATAAAACTTTAAAAAACATGTCCTACTTTTTAAATGCAATGCACCCTGCCCAATAAGCTTTTTAAGGGCTACCTTAAGGGTGACTTTTAGGTATTATAAAGGAAGGTTTAGGTCTGGCAAAAGATGTATTTTGCCAGGTCAAAATTGAAGTGCAAAACTGCACTACAGGCTACAGTGGCATTGGATCTATTGTGGCAGAGAAGGTCCTCATGATTTCACCATGTTATGTGTTAGACAGACAATGCGCACCCTTCTTTTTCAGGACAGAACAGGTAAAAATCTTTCCTGTAGTTTGGCATTCCTAGAGAGCGTGCACTGTAGAGTTTGTCTCCGAACTCAAGGAAGGAACTAATGCATTCATCATTGAATAGAACGGGATTCAAAATGTTGCTGTGACTAAGCCTCTGTGAAGAATTTGCGATGAGGAAAAAGTTTGGAATCCACAGTCAGCAGTATCTACTATTCTGAGAATCAGTCTTACTTCTCTGTGTGTTTGGAGGATTCATTCTCAGGATTACAGAAATAGACTCTTTAGACACTTTTTTTTACCCCCTTTTCAATGTGATGACCCAAATAGACAATTTCTTTCATACTGTACTGCATTTTTGTGGGAGACACATTATGACCATCGTCAGCAAGATGGCTCAAGATGGAAATCGTATCCAACTTGTGAACTTCATCTGTTTTAGAAACAGACATCAGGTCATCAATATACTGCAAAAGATACACAGATGATGGACAGTATGCAGACCAAATCAAACATTCACCCCCAGTTAAGAGATCTGGGTTAAATCCATTGTTCTTTTGCTCACCATGCCACCCCAGTTTAGACCCAGCCACATGCAAATCAGTCATGAACCTGTTCCTCATGGGAACAGTCCAGCCCGAACTGCCAAGCCAGGTCCTCCCTAGACCAGAAACAAGCATCCTGGGACCAGTTTCGGGGCATCACCCCTCATCAGCCAGGCTAGCTTGAATCCAGTGGCACAGTGAGCCCGGGACCCATGTCTAGGCATACCCGGCGCACTTAGGGTGAGAAAGCAAAAGACACACAGATGGACGGAATGAAGAGCAAATCAAAAATTAACCCCCTAGTCAAGAGATCTGGGTTAAATCCATCACTCTTTTGCTCACCATGCCACCCCAGTTTAGACCCAGCCATATGCAAATCAGTCATGACCCTGTTCCTCATGGAAACTGCCCAGCCCAAACTACCAAGCCAGGTCCTCCCTGGACCGGAAACAAACATCCAGCACTGAGTTACAGGGAAGTTGCAGATTTTCCAAATCTTTATTCTTCTTTAGAATCTGGCTACAGATTGAGCAGCTTTCTGTATACTCTTGTGGGATACAACACCACACAAGAACTTTATTTAAAAATCTGAACATGGAAAAATATTGGCTGCCTTCATGAAGAGGAATGGAAAAGGATGGTTAGTACATGTTGATAACTATGTAGCATTCTGCATCAGCAGGAATCTGAATCAAAATCACAGCAGCATTCTGTACAACAGGACAACATGGGACTACAATTTTATTAATTTTTATCAGGTCTTGGACCAACTTCCTCTTGCCACTCATTTGTTTCCAGCCCATCACAGGAGAATGACAAGGAACGCCCTGCTCTATCAATTGTTTGGATTAAGGGTTTCATACTTTTCTCTGGTTCCCATGTAAGCTTGTACTGAGGAGTTCGAGGGTAAACTGAATTTCATTTCACTGTAATTTTCACTGGCTCTGCATTTTTGATCAATCCTATATGTTTACCGGCAAAATCCCATACCCCCTCTTTCACTGTTTGTCTTATATCAGGCGGCAAATCATCTTTGATGAGAGCTGGAAAAACTCCGAATTTTCATCCTGCATTTGAATTGAAAAACCATCCGGTGTTCAAAACTACACGTATATCATCTTGCAGAGTTGACACGTACCTAATAGGTTTGCAGGACTAGTATCACAATTTATACATTTGAGATCATTGTCAAGTGGGCCAATTTTTAAAGACACATTTGCTGAGACCTGATTAGTAATTTGCTTGTTACTGATTCCAACAACGTTCACTTGTTTTCCAGAAAGGAGTAGTCTCAGATCCTCCATAGGATGAACCGTGAAGCGGGTAGCAACTGTAGTTATCAAAAATGATAAGGGGTGGCCATTTACCTCACCATCTACATATTGGCAACGCTGGTCGACCTCTAGGACTGCACCAAGCATGCAATCCTCAGGCACCATCATTGGGAATTAATCAATGTTGCTGGAAACTGTGGAAAATCATTATTAATCATTAAAGGATTTTGCTGTAAGGCAGGAACTTTATTTAATTCTTCTGCTACATTACTAGTGCCACAGGCATATTCCTATTGAATTGCCTTTGATTTTGCATTTCATGCACAGAAACCAGTTGGGCTTGGTCAACTGTCCAGTGGACTGCATTTGATTTAAATTCTGCTGCATTTGGGATACAAAGGCATTTTGAATTTGATCTGGATTTTGTCTACATTGTTGCTTACACTGTCAAAGGTGTCCAGAATAGTTGCATGGGGTACTATTTTTCAACATGTTAATATTTGCTTTCATCCCGTTCAAATAATTCACAAAACCTCTTTCTCTACCCTGAGGAACAACATTCAACATATTATCTGCCTGCACATGTACTCCCTGCATCTTCAAATTCACACAATCAACAGAACCAGAATCAAAATCCGAATCAACTACCTGATTATTACCATTTCTCTGGAAAGGCTTAGTCTGCGCGATCATTAATTTTTCCTTCCAATCAAATCAATCACTACAGTACTTTGCATATTTCATCCATACTCTTAGTTTACTAACATATCACACTCTGCTGAATATTAGAACTAAGCTACGGACATAAACCCATTACAAAAACGAATACAAATCTTCGAATGCCTTTTTTTGTTGGAGCTTCGACCCCACTATACTTTCTATAAATCTGTATTAGTCTTTCATAATAGGCATGCACTGATTCTTTTGGCTCCTGGGTAGGCCTCATGATTTTTGACTAGTTCACCTCATTCCCTGGAACTTTCTCTTTCAAATGTATTCAAATCTACATAAATCATCTTTGAAATTGCACTAGTCTCTAAACCTCCATACCATTTTTCCGGTTCCTCCCTAAGCTCTTCAAACGTTGTCGTAAATGCAAGAAGATAAGACTTCTGCCAAGGCACATGCACATAATCACCTTCATGCACTTTTTGTGGAAATCCAGACATAACAAATTGAATTTCAGGCTCACTCTCACCCACTTTCAGTTCTTTTTCTGCTTCAGTTTCTTCCTTCTATGCCTTGCCCCCCCTTTCTTACACTATTTCTCTCTATAGCTTTTCTTTTTTTTAAACTGTTTATTAATTCTCTAATATGCGCATGTATAGTTGCCAAGCCCAAAGCTTCAATTCTATAGTTTCTGAGAGATTCTTTTCTATTATATAATTTAATGGCATACTGGTATGCCAATTCTTCAAACCAGGAATATGCATCAATCAGAAACCCAGCTGCTTCCTTTCTCAAAATCTCAATTCATCTATGTTACATGTAATCAATTTTTCAATGTCATTTATACCCTGTAAATTTCTGCAAATTCAGTCTTTAATTGGAGATCATTAATCTCTCTCCAGTCGGGTTCACTTAGTTGTACTTCAGTCCCAGTGTTAACTGTACTAAGAGTAGGAGCAGTTACAGCTGCTGGCTCAGTGGATGAACTAGCATGAGCAGTAATAATTCTAATAGGACCTGTTTCAATTTCAGCAGCACATTAGGCACTGCCAACGCATTCAAACTCTTACTCGGTTGAATTGGTGTTGGTGTTTGTAAAACATTCGAGGAGGTCTTGTGTATAATAAATCATTTAAAATGTTATCTTCCTCATTTGAATTGTTCTTTACATCTTTCTTCTCTTTCACAATTTCATCCTTTTTATCATCAATTTTCTTTTTATGTGACTCATTGACAATTGCGGGGAACACACCCACAGCCAACATCATTTCCTCTCTCCACACTGTTCTCTGAGCACCTGTAGCCTACAGCTCACAGCACTTTTAACTTGGCTTTTCATTTTATTTTGTTACTTCTCAACACAATCTCATTCATTCAATGCTTTAAACTGCACAGGTATAGGTTGCAGTTTTCTCTCACACATCATACGCTTCAAATAAGCAAGGTTTCTCACATTGAGAGTACCCTGTAAAGGAAATTGCATGTTCTTAACGGATGTGATGGTATTTTACTCTTTTATTTATTTTAACAACTTGTAAAGCACACAAATACCCGTAGGCGTCTCGGCGCTGTGAGCTGGAGGTACGCAGAAGCTGGCGGGAAACTTTATTGGTTAAAAAGCCAAGTTTTAATTTGTTTTCTGAATGATATCAGCATGGGACTAGCCTTAATCTGAAGGGGGAGAGAATTCCATAGTTTCGATGTAGCCACTATGAAACTTCTGTCACCCCAGTTGGCTTTCCTAGTTCTGGGAACAGTCAGCAGACTGGCATCTGCTGAGCGCAAGGGTCTTCTGGGTGTATAGGCTCGGAAGGCTGTCTTTAGACATTCTGGCCCTATGTTGTGAATTGCTTTATCGGCAATGCAAAGAGCCTTGAATTTCATTCTACTTCTTATGGGCAGCCAGTGGAGCTTTCGCACCACATTGGATATGGGCTTGAACTTGGGAGTCCCCGATAGTATCCTAGTGGCTGCGTTTTGTACCAGCTGCAGTTTGCCCAGGACTCTTTCTTTGGCATTGAATAAAAGGCTATTGCAGTAGTCAACCTTCGACATGACTAGAGCACAGATTAGCTTTCTCTCGGTACTAGCTGGGACGAAAGGTAGCAGTTTCTTTATTATTCGTAAAACATAAAAGGATGAGGAGACCACTGCATTGACATGATGTATGAAAGATAATTTATCATCAAAGATGAGGCCCAAATTTCTGGCCTTTTTTACAGGGGTTGGGACTACTCCCAAGTTCTCTGGCCACCAAGTAGGGGACCATCCTGGGGTAAGGTTACCAAAGATCATTACCTCAGTCTTGTCTGAATTTAAAATTTAATTTAAGGCAATGGTTAGACATCCAGGAACTAATGGCCAACATGCCATCATGAAAGCTGGTTGCAACTGTGTCTCCATTTTTATGCACCGCCAACACCAGTTGTGTATCGTCAGCATATGACGTAAGTCCCATCCCAAAAGATTTAATTACTCGTGCCAAGTCAGTCACGTAAATATTAAACAACGTTGGACTTAGCGCTGACCCTTGTGGAACTCCGCACGGGAGTGAGAAGACTGGTGAATTGAAGTCGTCCAAACTGACTGACTGGGTGCGGTTAGATAGAAAAGAGGACAGAAGGGCTTTGGCCTTGTGCCCAATACCTATGGCAATTTTGAACACATACATGCATGAAAGCTCGAATTCTACATCATTTCATATGTAGGAGGATTTTCTGGAGGAATCTTTTCTCCTTCCATATCAGAAAGTTTAGACTCTTCAACGCTGTACCCATTTTCACTCGATCTGATTCAACACAAAATCATGTGATGGTAAACAAAGATAATTCACCATCCACAGCGCAGTTATAGCAAGAACCACCAATCACAGTATGATATTACTATACAAAATACAATGTCATCATAAATCACAGATCACAACTCAACCAACAGCAACAACTTTGCTAATCACAGCATGGCTCACTGTGATGATCAAACATTTGCAAAACATGGCACTCCATGATGAATTTCTGAAGACACTGCAGGACCACAGGCAAATTAAACAACAAAACAAATTCTTGTCTACTCAACATAAATACAGGTAAAATAAAGAAAGGTAAAGTAATTTCAGTGAAGAAGAGAACGATACCTTAAGGGACTGACAATCAGTCAAAGGCAAGTTTACAGCCAGCAGCGGCTCCCATCTGATCAGTGCATTTGCTCCTGTGCACAAAGGTAATAAAAAACACCAACCTAGGTTACAGCACATTCAACTAAACGTTTAATAAGGATTTAATAGTTCAGACAAGTCCCTATCTTGGTGAGTATGTGACACCTTACAATACACAACGCACCTTTGCATGCAGGTTCAACAAGACAAATCCATTTATCAACCAACGAAATAAGAATTCAACAAGATTCATAATAATTCAATATTCTTCGACTCATCTAGACACTGAAATTTCAGTACAATTAACGACAACACACAAAATATGCATAATCGATTTAGCCTCATAAATATGGCAAAGTCATCAAAATCATCAAAATCACAAGCCCTAAGATTCCTAATAACCCGCAATTCAGGTATCCAAACATTTTGCACACACTATAATTCAAGACACCATCCAAATCTGCATGCATTCAACTACAAGTACCATAATAAATAGAACGAGCTGCAGTCCATCACAATGCATCTGCATGCTTGATACTCACTGTCCCCTGCTCAGGAACAGCTCAGGAACACCGTAACACTACAAATAATCTAATTTGTACAAGAGTGTAGACATAAATCCAGGATAGGGAAAAATGGTTTTCCAAATTTTATCTAATCTATCCTGTGATCTGTTATTTGCCTTGCCCGCATTCTCTCCCAAAACTGTTGATATTATATTTGGTAATCATGATAGATAATAGATAAACTGTCTTCGCAGGATTGGGGGCAGTGTTACCCTTAAGAAAAGAAGAGGTAATGTGCCCCTAACAGAATCAAAATCATCAGGAAAATAGGTAGTATTAAATAAGTCCTAAAACTCAAAAAGGCACAAGAGCAGTAAAGTTAGAAACCATGAAGGTTTACTAAATAGTTGTTCAAGTGCAGTACAGACGGCAAAAATAATTGTCAGTCCAATTGCAATGGTAAAACAATATGGGAATTAGCATAAGGCTCATTCAAATGGAGCAAAGGGTCTGGCATGAAGTCAAGTCTCAGAGAAAAATGAGTCTAAGTTCTAAGCAAGATTCAGACCGACGAGACTCCGTTCTCTAAGTTGGGGAAAAGCAGACACTGGCTCACCTTCAAAAAGGAGCCCTTATACAACAAAATGCTCAGTGGAAATCACATTGTCAGCATAAGCTGATTGAGTCATTTCTCAGATTGACAAATCAGAATACAAAATGTAATGCAGCACTGTCCAGCATCATCTAACACCCTCCTAACACCATCCCCTAAATGAATCTTAATACAACCCCTTTTGACCTATTGTCATCAAATGTGTCAGTGCAAATCTAGTTATACTCAAAACAATGACAGTCATACAATGAATAAGTCTACAGTGGCACAGGCAGGTAGAGCCTTGAATGTTACAAATTGCCTCTTACACAATTTTTCGAAAACAGCATGTCAATACAGAATATTCAATAGTGCACATTTCATTACGTGTGATGTGAGGAGAAATAAAAACACACACCATAGCTGCGTTAGGATTTAAGATGAAGGTTAGGCCTAGTTTAGTCAAGCACAGAAAAATACAGTTCTGCAAAGCATAGTGTTTTTGTTTTAGTACACAAATGTTCATAAAGTAAGCCACAAATATTTTATTAATTAAAATCATCTTTCTCAACCACCATCTGAGCAGTGCATCATGTGGTGTTCTATGTGTACGCTTGGGCTAACCTGTGAGCCTGTTACCACACTGATATAGGGGCTGCAGAGTCCAGACTGTTTGTCCATTCCTGGTATGAGCCCCTACAGACACAGAGAGTCATTACCCTGGCAGTCTGCACAGTTTTCGCACGCACCACAGAGATATAGTCACTAAAAGACCCAAATATCATGTTCACAGGGCATGATTCCACACTGTGTCTTCTGCGCCCCTCTGTTTTCGAGTTCACAGATTTGGTACCATCATGAGTAGCCAGTCTCTGGCCACACTAAGGCCACCTTAAACCTTCACTCTTTGTTCTCGATCTAAGTTCAACCCTAGAAGTCATGCTCCCTTGCTGTGAGTACTCTTAGTACTTGCTTGTGCCATATTTGTTTTATCTTTTTGTCTTGTGTTTTGCAAATGCGGCCTGGTCTGTTTCTGTTTGCCTTAGCAGGATTTATCACCAGTCTTTTTGTGGCTGCTATATGAGTTGAAGAAATTGCACTTATAGGAGACAGCAGCTGCTTTAAGGTCCTTTGGTATAAAGCAGTTACCTGGTGTCACTCTATGTGCACACTGTTATGCAGGGAGGACCTCTCCACTCCATTGCTGTGAGTCGCCTTGTTCTCACTAGAGATGTTGGTGACAAAATTGACATTGGGGTAGGTAGGTAAAGATCTCTGGTGTAGGAAATAACAAATGGATATCATCTAGATGGTTCATGTCAGAATATTGATACAAAAATGTTGTCTGACATAATTAATGTGGCTTGGCCTGAACATTGTTTAACTATTATTCTTCCTTTGGCTGTAGATTTTCTATTATTAACTGCAATGGAGCAATATATTTGTAAAGATATTTTGGAAACACCATTTTTGTTAGACAATATTTCAGCTGTAATATTCTAGCACCATGCTATTCACTTTCTGCTATGCAGACATGCAAATTCAGTGGCCCCTTCCAATGAACCAGGGGTGGCTCCTCCTTCGTAGAGGCAGAGGAGCGTCGACCCACTGCTCCATGATCAATTGACAAAAGGAAAAATAAAATGATAATAACTAAAGTTATTATCATTTTATTTTTCCAACTCTGTCTCACCTGGTTAGGCACGGGGCAGGGCTGCATGCCACCGGAACAGTGGTGGCACTCTCTTAAATGCGCATGAATATTTGGCCGGCCAACTCGGGCCGGCCAAACGGGCATGCACACTTTGCATGTTCTCCACCCAGGCTGTATCACAGCCTGGATGGAGAACATGCCCAGGCCCCTCCTCCCTCTCTGAGCACCGAACCACAGCGATCAGAGCAATGACAGCGCTGCAGTAAGGAAGTTTTTTGATTGGCTGGGAGAGACTGGGAGCCTAGGGGCTTCCTGCTTCCTTCCTGCTCCTGGAGTGAAAGAGGACCGAGAGGCGGCGGCCAGCCGGCGGGCAGGTAAGTGCCAATTTTATTTTCTTTCATTTAACTCCCAACCTCCAGTCCCCTCCACCCCCACCCTGTCACTCCTGTTAAGTAGTGGCCGCCACTGCAATGTACCCTTTGCATGCACAGAGTACTGCCTGATACAGCTATTGCTTTTTTCTGCCAAAGGACACTTGGATATTTGCTTGCTTTTTTGCTGTGAGATGTGGAATAGATTCCCAAGTTGTGGAAGTTGATTGGTTACCTGATTTCCCATTGATTCTAGTGTTCCAGAGGGCTGTCTGTGTTCCAGATGGCTGTATACTATAGCCTCAAGTCTGTGTTGTGTCTACAATCCTTACACAGACGGACCTCCTGGAGTGCAGGCGTTAAAGAGGCTCACATAGCCGCCTATTTCCATTGGCAAAAAAATCCAAAGTTATTCCTTAATAAGCGGGGTATTTTATGGTCGGGCTGCACCATTTCTTTCAGCCATAAAGAGGGTGATCTGTAGGTGCATCAGTGCTGTTGAGTAGCAGTACCTGGCACAGACTGAGAAACCTTGACTAATATTTCTTTGGGAAAACCAAGATAGAACAATTGGGCCAGGCTGTACTTTAGATCTGAGGTCAGGTGTGGTCAGTTGGGGCTGTAGCAAGATCTCCCGACGTCCTGTGGGCTCTCTTTCTCTTTCTATTTCACACGCTATTAAAGAATACCCTATTATGGGCTTCCCCTACATTTTGTGGGATTTTAATCTCCTAATTTTTTTAGTTCAGTCCATGTTTTTGTTAAGTTCCTAGCGCCTTGAAGTCACCTAGGTGACATTTAACGGCTATACAAAACCAAGTATAATAAGTCAAATAGGTATATAAATCATTAGTAAATGAATGGCTCGTTTTTTTAGGGATTCGCAGAGCAAAATCTATCACACAACGTGTCCGGGTATGTCCCAAGTACCCTCGTCTCATATGCCTCTGAACCCATTCCTTTTCTCCATATGATTGATGGGATGGTCAGTCTGTCCAGCCTTCATCCCCTTGCTGTGTGCATGATACAACAGAGAGGCACTTAAACAGCTAAAGAGCTTCCTCGCTGAAGCCTTTGCTATCAAAGGGCCAAGTAATGAAGCTCGGTCGGATCAATTTCTCTCACTCATTTTCCTTCCCCTCCAGAGGCCTTTGAATGATCAAGCGAAGGATTCCCTGATCATGGGAGGCGGTGCAGGCTAATGCGTGTTAATGTGATTGAAGTGCCATGCACAATTAGCCGCAGGAGGAAGACACAGGTGCGCAGCCTTTGTGCCCTGCATTCCCTTGCGCGCGCCTCTTTGACGCATGCGACCTTTCCGCGTCGGTGCGTTTGATCATCAGGACACGTGTTCTCTGGTGCAGATGCAGGAGATCTTGGAAAGAGCGGTGACCAGATGTTGGGGCGCTTTCTTCTCGAAGTTCTATGGGTACCCAACATACCCCCTTGCAGTCTTAGGAAAATATATGTTCCTTTTTCTAATGTTTTTCATTTCTTCTGTTTTTTCTCAATGAAATGTATGTGCAGGGAATAGCCTAAGTTTGAAAGATGTCTAGGGTCTTAGCTTTACAACTTTACAAATTCCTGAAATGTAGGAATTTCATTTAAATCCAGACAGACACTTAGTTGTGCAAAGAAGTTTGGGCCAGATGTACGACCCTAACAATTTGCGAGTCGCAACTTGCGTTGTTTTGTGACTCACAATTTGCGACTCGCAAATAGGAATGTACAACAGTGTCTCAGACATTGTTTGTGATTCGTAATGGGATCGCAAATTGCCTGCCTCATTAATATTCATGAGGCAGGTGCTATTTGCGACCCCATTAGGAATGGCTAGCACTCCCAGGGATGGTGGCCTGCTGGGGTCAGCAGACCACCATGTCTGTGACTGCTTTTTAAATAAAGCAGTTTTTTTAAAAAATGCAGTCCGTTTTCCTTAAAGAAAAATGGGATGCATTTAAAAAAAGAAAAATGAAACGTTTGTGTTTCCTTTTTTAAGAGTAGGCAGTGGTCCGTGGGACCACTGCCTGCTCTTAAAAAATATTTTTAATGCCAGTCACAAAGGGGAAGGGGTCCACTGGGGGCCCCTTCCCATTTGCGAGTGTAAACTGCAAGTGTTTTGCGACTGCAATTGCGGTCGCAAAACAATGGTACATACCATAGGGACTCGTTATTAGGAAAGGACGCCCTTGGCATGCCCCTTCCTAATAGCAAGGCGCAAACCCTATTTTGCGAGTCGCGAAATAGGGTTTGTACATGGGCCAGACCTATTTTGCGATCGCAAATGGGCTGATTTCCCGTTTGCGACCGCAAACAACTGTCGTACATCTGGCCCCAAATCTTTGCACAACTGAGGGGCCGATTCCGATCTCGGCCGGTAGGGCTCCGAATCGGATTCGGCTTAACCGGATCCGATTCGGAGCCCCATTTCCCGACCGATCCGTACGCGCGTCCGGACGAGCGAGTACGATGCGAAATCGCCGACCGACTCGTCCGGGCGTCCCGACCGCTCCGACCGACTCGATCCCTGCTCTAACCGCACCGACCGACTCGCACGGACACGACTCGCACCGCACAATGGAGACGTTCCCCGGCCGGGTAAGTACGATGCGCGCCGCGAGCAGTCCGACCGAGCCGCGCACTCCGGCTCGAAAGAGCTATCGGAGCCGTACTTTGGGGGTCCGTGTCGGACCCCCTGTATGCGTAGCCGCGCGAGTCGCACACAGGGGGACCCGTGGGTCCCCTACCTGTGCGTGTACGGCGCGAAACGCTTCGCGCCGCGTACACGCTGTAGGGGTGCCCTTGTCCGCCTCGCACCCATTGAGTCAATGGGAGCCCGCGTACGCGCTAGTGACAGGCTCCCATTGACTTCAATGGGAGTCCGACCGACTCGAGTCCGATGGCATACGTGCGCATCGTACTCTGTTCGGTCGGGCTGCACGGGTCCGATTCGGTCGGATATCTCTTCGGGTCCGGCTCGGTCGGAGAGATTTCCGGCCCGAATCGGAATCGGCCCCTGAGTGTCTATCTGCTCAGACCTCATCTCTCTGCTTCAGTGGATTACTTCAACTGTGAGATCTGTGTTAAATCTTGAAGTGCAATGGTGTCAGAATGGGCTAAGGGAGATATGCGCATGCATGCTCTTGAGTGACCCGTCCTGAGCGGGATGAGTAAATAGCATTCATTGCTATTTTTTTGAGGTCATGACTCTCCTGTTGTGCATTAAGTGCCACCAAAAATGGTACTGGACCTTACACCTTAAATCGGGTCAAGATTAAAGGTGTGCGAAATTCGTGCCATTTATTTTCATATAATTAGATGAAATTTTGGAGAAATTATATGAAATTCACAGATTTATGCGGAAAGCAAATCCATCATTTAGTGCTATATTTTTGGCCAAAATGCCACGATGATGCATTTTGCACTAAAAGAATAGTGTGAAAAACACAATTGCCTCAAACAACAGCCACTTGCGTTCTGGTTGTATACCTTGTTCCTGCACTCCCACACTATATTTTACCCCTAACAGCAGCGCATTTATGCAACTTGGCATAATGGTGTTATTTCGGAAATGTCACATAACAAACGTAACCCAAAATTCCCAAAATTATGTGAATTACACTGGTGTCATTTAAATTTCACCCAAAGCAAAGGAACGGGATTTGTGACTAATGAGGATATTTGTCAGAAGTCCCTGTAAGACTCTGCTCTAGCTAACACAGGGTCTAAGTTGAAGGTTTTAGCTGTCACACAGAAGCATGTAATATACAAAATTAAGTTCCCAAAATTGAAGGCCTCATTTATGAGTTTTAGCCATAGGCAGCGCATCAGGACTTCCTGCTGCGATGCCCTACGGCAAAAGAAAAGGGCAGGAATGCGCCGTATAGCTCAGATACAGCACATTCCCGTCCTTTTCCCCTGCGCAGGCACACAATGGGCTGCCATGCGCCAACGCAGGCACCTTTGCACCACGGTGAAATTGTGCCTGCGATGCGGGGATGATTATCTTGTGCAGGTAGGGAAACCTTCCTGCACAATAACAATCGCAAGAGTCTTTTTCCTCTTTCTGTGTGTGCTGCATGCAGCACACATAGAAAAAGGAAAAACGAGGAGAAATAAAGATATTTCTCCTCGTTGTGCCTCCCGTACGCCTCCCCTGGGGAGATGTACATTTCTGATGCTGCCTCAGAGCTACGATTTCTCAGAAATCTGGGGCAGTGTCAAAAAGCCATGGATGTTGCTGGAACGCCCCCAGCAACACTCATTGCACGCCCCTTTACTTCAGAAAACTGCGTTAAAGGGAACAATTTACAAGGCAGCATTAAGCCAAAAAAAATGGCTTAGTGCTGCCTGGTAAATATGGAGCAGGCTCCTGCGCCACCAGAGCGTCACAAAAAGTGACGCACTGGCGGCGCTAGGGGCTTATTAATAAGCCACTGAATACCTGCTCATACTCCCAACTGCATTCTTCAGATAACAAACACAGCTTCTCATGACAAGTGCAACTCACCGAGCAAATTTATTACATGAAAGGCATGTGAAATGCATAAACACGTGAAGATCTAAAAGGCCTAGGGCATGAGCATACCAGCAACCAAATTAATAAAAACTGAATCAATTTCTCGCTAAATGAAGTATAACGTTGAGTAAACTTGGCATAAGTGGAGGATAATATAAGAGTTCCTCCTTTCATCTCTAAAAAACTCTGATTTCAGGAGGGCAAGTTGGTATGTCAAAAGGTCGATATGGTTTTTCTTTTCTTTTTACTTTTGGTGCTAAATATTTAATGTGATTAATGTCGTTGTGGATGTTAAGGTTACATTGTAATATACAATGTTTAGAATTCGTCTATGTTTTAAGATAAAAAAAATTTGAAGAGCTAGTCAGTATTTTCTCTTTTGTTCATCCCTCCCCACAGTGTACATTTAGCGGGAGAAGCACAATGCAACCATTTCCCCTGCAAAATTGCTTTAGTTCGGAATTTTGCTTACACAATGCCCCCTTTCAAAAATGTGTTTTTCATACGCAGTTGTTTCATATTTTTTTATTTTATTGCACTTCAGTAATTCCAATTTCATGCAATCTTTGTTTTCAATTCACCCAAAATGTAACAATAGTGCACCGTGTGAACTGTGCCTCGTCTACGGATTAATTAGCTTAAGTGATAATTCGTGGAGAAGAAGATTTGATAAAGTCGAGGCCTACGTGACGTGTGCTTCCACTGTGACGGTTTGACACTTCGGCAGGTGCTGCGGCATCATTACCTCGTGCCCGACAATGATTCCAGAAATAGAGCGAATAATGTGAACTGGAACCTGTTGAATAATTCAAGGCGCCGGATTTGAGGAGATGACGTCTGGCATGACATTTCAGGCGCCTGCCGGATTCTTCGTCTCCGGGAAATATGCCCTACGTGTGACACCATAGTGCGCGTGAACAGAACCCCAGGTCTGCGTATGTAACTTCTAGAAGCACTCAAAACTATCTGAAACCAGCACAAAGGATTTGGCCCTATTGTTGCCCTTGAAATTCTTTAAGGGTTAACGAAGCCATGTTGTACAGAACATAGAAGGCCATTGACAACCTGAACAGGTCACACAGAATGGGGTGTATGCAGCGAATGAAGTGCATTACAAAACGTATGGGAACAGTGATCCTAAGTGCAGTGCGGGCAGGGTCATTGAGTGTGGGGGCGGAGCCAGTGATATGGCCAAAAAGAAAAATATTATGCAACTATTTTGTTGGACTTTCAACTTCAGGTAAATGCATACAAAATACACATACACATTAAATGAAAAATAAATGCAAGTTAAAATAATCCATTTGAAATGCACTCTTCTTCCTTATGAAGGCTCAGTTGGTTCATGCGATCACTGCAGATGCTTATGTGTGTACCAGACAGTTGCAGAACTAAATCCTGGTTGAGACAGTGGGAAAAAGTGATGTGCTTTTATGCAAGAGTGTCCGGAATGCTGGAGGAGCGGGGGTCCGGTGGGGAGGGGGGGGGGGGGGGGGTCAATGGGTGTCGCGGAGGGGATAATTAAAACAAAAAAATCTTACCTTCAGCCAGCTGCATCGCACGCTCCTCTTTACCTCTTCAGGAATGCCAGGCTCCCAGAATGCCCTGCGGCCAATCCTGAAGCTGCTGTCGCACATGACAGCTGCTCAGGATTGGCATGAACTCCTTTAATTTGCGCTCCAGGACAGACTGTGAGTCTGTGCCTGCTCTGTCCAACCCAGCTGCGTTGCTGGGTTGGAGAGAGCTTTCACTGCGCATGATGGTTTGGCTGGCCTCAGACGGCCGGACAAACCATCATGCGCATTGATGGGAATGCACTACCACTCACCTCAGTGCCTGTCACTACTAGGCCCCGCCCCCAAGACTCAGCAGGAAAGGAAAACTAAAAAGAGTTGTTTTATTTTTCCTTTCCTAACGTTTTTGGGGGCGACGCTCCTCTGCCATAGCGGAGGAGCCGCTGCTGCTTTTATTGTTCTCAAGGTCCCAGCCTCCCACTGAAAAAACTAGGAATATGCACATTGTTTTTAAAAAAAATGAATTACACACAGTTGAAGATAGACTGTTGCAAAATGTGCAAAAAAGTTTACCTTTAGTCTAAAATAAGTGCTTTAAAAATATATTTTTTAGTAATACACAGACTGTACCTAAGGCAGACCTCTTTTTTAATGTTCCCATTAGAAGGCTGCTATGCAGACTTCAACTGATAATGCTCTTAACAGTACTTCTCTGAAAGAATAAATCCTTGTTACCATGAAGACTCAAATGACTCCATCAATTAAAGCCCTGTTTAGGCTCCCAAGCAGCTATTAGGTATGCCGATGAACCGATTGTATATGGTTACCCTCTCTTCCCCTGCAACCAGGGGCACCTCAAGGTCAACATTAACCATTCAAGAAAGGTTAATTTTTTAACAAGAATTAGGTGAACTGTTTTTGTAAAATATGAAATATGAAAAGATGGAGAACATTTTTCCCAATAGATCCCGTCCACTTCAGCCACTGGATTTATGTGCCTGGATCGAGAGATATTGAATTTGCTGCGTTGTACAAGAATTGGTGCAGCCATGCTAAATTTATTTAATTCTAAGAACGTGTATGTCAATGAAGTTATTTTATTTAAACATCATTCCATGTACAATTCGTTAAACTCACTATTTCTTGCACACATCTCTGCCAACACTATGTAATAAGTCAACAGGCAATCTAAGAATGTAATAACGAGTGTTCACATTAACTGAGTTCACTGACTTGCACAATGTGAAAGCTTCAACTGACTCACGAATTGAATTTGACAGCCAGTCCTACCGATCAGCGTAATCATGTACAGAAATGCAGCACTGCTTGGGTAACACTCAACATGTAAACATGTGCTGATTTACATTAATAGGATGGATCTTGCAAGACAGGCTTAAAGGAAACCTTGAATTTGTGGTAAACTTGTAATCGCACTGCATCAGCACAAAAACAGTAACTAGTGATTCTTGGTCTTTGGTTGCTGTGGGATGCCACAAACCTATAAAGTTCCATAGGTAAAATAATTCTATTGTGATACAAAAACATTCAACACTAGCCATTAGACCATCCAACATAGCTCAGATAGTCCATATCATTGGGTATGCAAGAGCTCACAACACCCACAATAATAAGCAACACGTGTACAATGGAGTACACTGCATGGAACCTAAGAGATGAGGGCACTGTTATTAAACCTGTGGAATTTTTTTACACTTGTGAAATTTACACATTTTGTACTATGCAGGTTTGGCAAAATGTTGCAAGATTTGGCAGGTGCAAAATCTTACATACATTGTGCAGATGATAGACCGCTTAGAGCACAAAATGACTAAGAGAAGATATTGTGTCCTGAAACCAGTCTCCTACCACTGTCTCATGAGATTTTTGAACGTTAGGTATCACCTTCTGTTGGACCTGGCCCTCTCTGCATGCTCACACCCAAACCATTTGCCTTCACCCCTCCTGTTTTCTGAACCCGTTTTTGTTGGCTTTTAGGACTCTGTGCACTATACCACTGCTAACCAGTGCTAATGTGCTTGTGCTCTCTCCTTTAAACATGGCAAAATTGGATTACACCCAAATGGCTCATTCAATGTACTTGTCAGTCCCTAGTGAAGAGGTACTGCATGTACCCAGGGTCTGTAAATCAAATGCTATTAGTGGGCCTATAGAATTTATTGTGCCACCCACTTAAGTAGCCTTTTTAAACATGTTTCAGGCATGCCACTGCAGCCAGTGTGTGCAGTTTTTAAACGTCCACTTTGACCTGGCAAACTAAACCTTTTACCAGGCCTAAAACCTCACTTTTAATACATATAAGTTACCCCTATCGTAGACTCCAAAATGCTCACTGGGCAGGGTGCATTGTATTGAAAAGGTTAGACATGTGCTTTTAAGTTTTACATTGTCTGGTAGTAAAAAACTCCATTCGTTTTTCATTACTGTGAGGCATACATCTCCCATAGAATAACATTGTGGTGCCTTATTACATTTAATAAGTGATAACTTTTGATTGGGAGCAAGTAGAAAAGTCATGTTTGATGTCTGAGTAATTGTGATTTAAAACCTTCTTTAATGGTAAAGTTGTATTTTAAGTAACAGTTCTAAAAATGCCAGTTTTAGAAAGTTCCTTTTTTCACAATAGAGAGTGAGAGAAAAGCAGGTCAGTTGCAATCTCCCAAGTACAATCGTATCACATATAAGCAACTGCTGCCGCCTGAATTTTCAAAAAGATATCAAGCCTTTCCTAGTGGAGAGGAAGAAAGAGGTGAATCGGGTCCCAAGTGAGTAAGTTGGTCTCCCTCTGCTTAATCTTTGGGCGGTGGGGTATCCAAAGATATTGGAGTAGACGCCTCACTCACTTATCGTGACATGCTTCATCATAGGCGTCTATCCACACCCAGGTAAGATGGTACTACCTGGGCGGACTCAACCAAAGGTGTTATGGGAGTTCTTATATAAAGCAAGTACTGGTCATGCAGGGAACCAGATTGCCCAAAGATTAAGCAGAGGGAGACCAACTTCCTCCCTTGGGACCCGATTCACCTCTTTCTTTCTCTCCACTAGGAAAGGCTTGATATCCTTTTGGAAATTCAGGCGGCAGCAGTTGCTTATATGTGATACAGTTTTAGAAAGTTAACCGCTTAACCGCGGCGGCAATTCCGCTGCGGTGCGGCGGTTTAGCAGAGTGGGCGGGGCCGCGTCGGCCAACGGACGTTCGCAGCACTACAGAGGTAGTGCTCGCGACAGCCGTTGGCCGACGGACGCACGCAACGGGTTAACATAAAAAGGATGGGCAACCCAATAACTCCTCTGAAGCCAGAATATCTATAATATAATATATTTATGGTAATAAAGTGCTAAAAGGGGATCACTTATGAAACTAATTTGACCTAAAATTACTCATTGGCAAAAGGAATTAATCCAAAGACAGACATGTATTATTAATCAAATAAAATCATAACATAAAAGGAAAACAGAGAGAAACAGGCGTACACAAGGAAATACGAACAAATCAAGTATATTGTTTTCATTCAAATGAACCAAAGTTGTAGAGTACAATATAATAAGAAACAAACAAAATTGCCAGTGAGTATTTTTAGGTCTAAGTAATTCCCTTGCTAGCACCATACCGTATATCAACTTTTATAAAGTTGGCATTTTCATGTCCTTACCATTTGGTGCCTGCAGCCTGTTCCCGAGTCACATGACTAGGTGTAGTTGGCAGTTGGTCTTTCTGTGTTTCTCCCAGACAGCCTTACAATAGAGGTTCTGGGTGTTTGCAGGATGGGTTATCTCTGGCAGAATGGGAGGTGGAGATGTCACCTACCACACTTGCACGTCAAAGGCACTGGCCAAGCTCACATACAAAGATCCAAAGATCTTGACACTAGCCTAATGTGCCCCCAGACAGACTGGGACCAGAGCAGGGAGGCAGGAAATTCCCAACATCTTTGTAGTGGAAAAGGGAAACTGTCTTTACCACACAGGCTTTACAACGCTATGGGGTCGATTCCGATCTCGGCCGGAAGCGCACCTAACAGTATTCGTCCGGAAAAAATACAAGCCGAACGCGTGTTTCCCGACCGATTCGAACACTTGTCTGAACGAACAAGTACGATGCGCACAACAGCCCAGATTCCGAGCGAGCCGTACTTACCCATTTCAGCTCCTGTTCCCCGCCCGAGCCGGATCCGTAAACGCCGATTCGCACAGAAGCAAATACACAGCACCTTCCGGCCGGACTAGTACGATGCGCCTTCCGTACGCGCCGAACCCGTCGCTACGTCCGGCACGTTTGAGCATCCGGGAGAGCTGTACATAAGCTCCGTTTCGCGCCACAAGACGATCCACGGCGACGAGACGGACAAGCCAGCGACGAGTACGAGTCGAAGCCACGAGAAACCCGAACGAGACGAACCAACCAGGGGTTCCTTCCTTTCTGCTCCTGCACTGTGGCGATTGGTCCCGGAGGACCACAACACCCAGCCTGCCTCACGCTCGAGGTGCACAGCTGCCTTCAATCTTGACAGCGCCTGGAGGCGCTACAAAATCCCTGACAGACTCCCGCAGCGCGGGTTCCTTCCTTTCTGCTCCTGCACTGTGGCGATTGGTCCCGGAGGACCACAACACCCAGCCTGCCTCACGCTCGAGGTGCACAGCTGCCTTCAATCTTGACAGCGCCTGGTGGCGCTACAAAATCCCTGACAGACTCCCGCAGCGCGCGTTCCTTCCTTTCTGCTCCTGCACTGTGGCGATTGGTCCCGGAGGACCACAACACCCAGCCTGCCTCACGCTCGAGGTGCACAGCTGCCTTCAATCTTGACAGCGCCTGGAGGCGCTACAAAATCCCTGACAGACTCCCGCAGCGCGCATTCCTTCCTTTCTGCTCCTGCACTGTGGCGATTGGTCCCGGAGGACCACAACACCCAGCCTGCCTCACGCTCGAGGTGCACAGCTGCCTTCAATCTTGACAGCGCCTGGAGGCGCTACAAAATCCCTGACAGACTCCCGCAGCGCGCGTTCCTTCCTTTCTGCTCCTGCACTGTGGCGATTGGTCCCGGAGGACCACAACACCCAGCCTGCCTCACGCTCGAGGTGCACAGCTGCCTTCAATCTTGACAGCGCCTGGAGGCGCTACAAAATCCCTGACAGACTCCCGCAGCGCGGGTTCCTTCCTTTCTGCTCCTGCACTGTGGCGATTGGTCCCGGAGGACCACAACACCCAGCCTGCCTCACGCTCGAGGTGCACAGCTGCCTTCAATCTTGACAGCGCCTGGAGGCGCTACAAAATCCCTGACAGACTCCCGCAACGCGGAACGCGCGCGCGGACCAAGCCCGGACAAAGGGCGGACCCGTCTACACCCGTCATCGCCCGGAAGAGGCTGGGCTGGGCCATCCCTCTGACTTCTGCCTATTGATCAGTTACTCTCAGCCCTAAGGTACTGTCCTTTCCTCTCAGTCCAGACCTATTGGTGGTTCATTAACAATCGAAACACAGGGCATAATGGGCAAAAGGAAAGCCAATGATGTTCTGGGTGAAGGTCAAAGTGGGAAAGGCAAGAAGGTTAAAAAAATGGGGAAACGATCATCTTTGCACAGCAGTAATCAAGCATTAGCACGAATTGATGACTTGGTCAATGAATGTGAGGCGATTCTAACTACGCCCAATCCTATGGGTCTAGTTAACAGCATGACAGAAGAGCTATCGTCTCCAAGCACTAGTGTTAAATGTGTAAAATTATCACTACATGTACCGGACATGTTTAAGAAAAAGGTGGTCCCCGAGGGATTAAATGTGGGCAGCGAAATAGCACACCTTAGAAATCCACAACTTACACCTCTGTGTACAAATAGTCAATTGGCACCCGATATTGAATGTTCTAATATGTTCGCTGTGTTAACATCGCCGAACGATGAAGGTCCTGTTATAGTATGTACTGAGGATGCCATAAATGTAATAGATAATGTTATTCCATCCTGTCTGTGCAAGAGTTCTTGCTCAGATTCTTTACATGGGCAGTTGACCCATTTGAAATCACAAATGATTAAACTTAATGAGGAAGTTACCTCGCTTAAAAGTGTTGTAGGGAAGCTTACAGAGTTATTGGGAAAACATCAGCAGGCTTTTCCTGCTGGCACAAGTAGAACTCTATTGCCTCAGCAACCTCACGAGAGTTTATCTATAAGTGAAAATTTGGGAGGTGGGGAGAGACCTTTAGCTATCCACGCTACCGACCCCTCGGCAACATTTAATGATAAGATTAAAAATCATAGAGGTATGAATTTCAATCAACCCCCAGTCTCAAATGACATACTATGGAAGCAGGGTCCCCAGAGCCAAAATGTGGGAGCAAGTAGGGTCCACATTACGTTGCCAAGATTTCATCCACTCACCGGGATGGAAAATATTGAAGATAATAGCAAGTGGGATAAGGTAATACCACGATCTTCGAGGAACCAGATATTTCTAACCAATGTGCCAAAGTTATCTTCTAATTTAGTAAAAGAGGATGAATTCACTCTGATTAATAAATGCATCCATTGGTTTAGACAGGTGCGTAAATGCAGATCTGTCATAAGGGAGGATATCTCCTCGGCAAAAAGATGTTCGGTAGAAGGTTCAAATTTAGATTTTATTCGGCTTTCTCTGGTTTCCTTGACCTAGTGGATAATTTGGTGGCCTTTGAGATCAGGACATCAAATTTGATCGTAACACAAATAAAAATGAAATACAACCCCCCAATTCTATCGACAATGCAAAATTCAATAGCCTCCAGTTTACAGGCCAGTGGGGGATCAAGCTTGTCAAGTATAGATTGAAGCTTAAGGAATTCAATTCCCCTTTCAAGTGAATTGACAACCCCACCCCCAGTGGTAATGGCAGAAAACGCTTCACAAGTACGTATTGGCAGCATTAGGAGCGGGTTGGTTAGCGAAGTGTCATCTGTGAGTGAATGTAGTAGGAAGGCCCAAGTCGACCTCAGTTCTAGTGAAGTTTCTGTCCAGTGTAGGAGGGAAGAGATAGAGGGTGTACCCCCACCTACTGCTAGTATTTACTCGTTATCAATAATTGATCAGTTGTCCCTAGTCTCATGGAATATTGCAGGCTTACATACTAAAGTATTATCTTTGGATTGGTTGGACTTTATGGACAAAAATGATATTTGTGTTTTCCAAGAAACGTGGTCACCAAACCCGATTTTTATTCCAGGTTATTTAAATTTTTTCAAACCAGCCACAAGAGGGCAGAAGGGCAGATCTTTTGGAGGTCTTACAATTTGGGTTAAACAATGTTTAAGTTACTACATTAAGGAAATTTATGTTGATAGCCCCGACATCATGGCCATCTCCCTAAGTTTAAAAAAGAAGCGTCATCTAATATTGATAAATGTGTACGCTAGAGGGCTTGCAGGAGGAAGGCAATCCACTACAATAACCAAACTAGAGCAATTTTTAGAGGATCTTAAAGGCGCAAATAATGTGATGATCGCAGGAGATTTTAATACTACTTTCGAACCTCTTGACAGGGATGATGGCAACCTTAGTGAAGAGGAAGATGCCCAATGGAGTATACCATCATTAGAGTTGCCACCAATTAGAAAATGGACCGAGGCAGCCTTACAACTAAAAGCATTATGCTTAGAGAAGGGCCTCAGGGCTGTTAATGGAAGAATGCCGTCAGACAGACTGGGTTCATCCACATATAGTAATGGGTTGAGAAATAGTCGTATAGACTATATACTTGTCAATGTCGAACAATGGCCAGCCCTCGTTGACATGGTGGTAAGTGAGCGTAATGAAAGTGATCATAACCCGCTTGTGTTATCAATGTTATCTCCGGGTATTAAAGAGCCTCGGAGAATAATACCTGTGAGTGATATTGCAGAAACCCTAATATGTAACGATCAAAGGAGGGTGAAATGGGATAGAATTGTAACAAACGCTAGTTCCCTTAAACAAATGAAAGCAGAGGTGGAAAGCACGTTAGCAGTTTTTTACACTATGTCTGAACAAGAGAAAAATAGTGCTATGATTACCAAAGCTCATGATGTTCTGTTTGCAAAAATAAATTCCTATTTTACTAAAACACACAAACCACACAGCAAAGGAATAGCGAGGCAGGAAAGGTGGTATAATAAAGGCTGTAGAGAAGCGTACAGGCAGTTGTCCTTAGCCATTAAATCAAAAGATATGGAAAGAATAAGATCTACCCGAGTCTCATATAAGTCAATATTGGCTGCAGCAAAAAGGGAATGGGATGAACAAAGATGGTTAGAGCTCCTCCAGGCTAGCAGGGGTAAAAATATGCAGTGCTTTTGGAATATGGTCAAATGGGGGAATGCTGGGTCAGGACAAAAGCCGCAAAACCACGTTGCCCAGGACATGTGGGTCTCCTTCTTCGAGGAGCAATTTGCAGCTAAAAATGATGACATCGAATTTCTAATTCCCTTGGCTGACCAGCCCCTGTCTTTTACCCAGGATGAGGTGGAGAAGGCTCTGATGGCAGTACCCAGGGGGAGAGCTCCAGGTCTAGATTGTATCCCTGCAGACCTGTTTGTCCATGATAAAGAGAACTGGATAAGGTATATTCTTTGGTTAGCAAATGCTATAGCCAATGGAGCCCCCATCCCAGAAACCTGGCGTGGCGCCGAAATTCTCCCTATCTATAAAAAGGGGACCGTTCCAGTCCCAGCAATTATAGGCCGATCAGCCTAATCGATTCCATACAAAAAATTATTGCAAGGCTAGTCCTGAGTAGGATACAGGAGTGGATGGAATCCAAAGAAATACTATCCCCCCTACAGGCAGGATTTCGCTCCCACACAAGTACCGTCGATCAAGTGTTCCGGTTCATATTGATTTATTGGCGCACAGTTGTAATAGCAGGTGGTACCATTTATGCAGCTTTTGTGGACCTTAAGTCTGCCTTCGATATGGTTCCACGTAAGAAGCTCTGGGAAGTACTGCACCATTTAGGGATGCCCGCAGAACTTCTATCAATGATAGTGCGATTGCACGAGGATAATTTCGCCCAGGTGCGCTGGGGCGAACAGGGATGTGTAACTCCACGTTTTCCGGTATCTAAAGGGGTGCGACAAGGGTGTGTTTTAGCCCCAACCTTGTTTTTATTATATATCAATGAGGTAGTAAAATATTTTTATACACACATGACAGATGCTCCATCCCTTGCTGGCACCAAAATACCGTTACTTATGTTTGCGGATGACACCTTGATCATCTCAAAGACACGGGCTGGGCTGGACAGGGCACTCAGGCGTTTCGAGGGGTTCTGCCGAGATCACGACCTGGTGGTCAATGTTGAAAAGACAAAATATATGGTCTTACATAAGCACAATGTAGCTAGTGGGAGGGTAGAAATGAATGGGAAGCGACTCGAACAGACCGATGTGTTTACATATCTAGGTATTACATTAAGCAGAAAACTAAACTGGAGGCCCCATATTGATCTTATGGCTCTCAAACATAGTCAACTAGCGGGGGTTCTTTTAAAAGAATTTAAACTTTCCCACACTAAGCCCATAGGTCCAGCAATTAAAATATACAATACAAAGATCAGGTCTTCCATAATGTATGGAGCAGAGCTTTGGGGCTTTAATGATCTTTCCCCCTTAGTTCTTGCCCAGAACAAATTTGTGAGAGTTCTGACTGGTCTACCACAAAGCACCCCACTAACACCTCTGTTATCAGATTTGGGTTGCAGACTGCTGGTGGAAGAAGCACGATTTAGACCAGTAGCTTTTTGGCGCCGATTATGGTCTACCCCGAACTTTTACACTATGCAATGGCAGCGAAGGATGTAGTAGATGCAGATAAATCATGCAAGGTTGTCTGGCTGCAAAAAGTTAAGGCTACACTGGTAGACATGGGCATGAGGCATCTCTGGGAGGATCCGGTTGTAAATCAGTTTCCATCAAAAAAGAGTTTAAGAAGGCATACTGGTCTATGGTCAAGGCGGACCAGCTTCATTCCACAAAGGTAAACTCATTAACTGGCCTGTTTTTGGAGCATAAGATTGCTCCTAAATATGAAGATTTCTGGGATTTTATAACTGTACCTTGTGAAAGGAGACTTTACTTCCAATTTCGGGTAGGGAGCCTCCCGGTAAATTTTTCACAAGGAATTGGTCCAGCACGAATAAAAGTAAATGCATGCACTGCAAAGAACAGGATGAAACAGTACTACACATTTTATTTGCCTGTCCTCTTTACAAAACTCCGCGCAAAAAATGGCTGAAACCAATCTGTGTTAACATGGGCACGCGGTCCAGTGCAACAGCCCTGCGCATTATTAAGACCAACACTAATGAGCTATATGTAATAGCTATTGCTAAATTTTTAGGTTGGTCATGGAGAATTCGTGCAAACTTTTTAAAAAACATAGTTGATCAGGCCCCTGGGTAGCGCTGAGGATGAGATATCCCATTTCAGGGACCTTACCTAATTAAGCATATAGTAAGAAGTTTATGAAGTAAAACCAGAGTTTTTGTAAGGATTGAATAGGAACAATAAGATTTTATATGTATTCTTAAAAACAAACAAAGATTTTACTAGTTTTAAGATCAAAAGTTTTAGCTTTTTATTGTATTTTAGATATTTTTCTATTGTAAAATGTGTATAGTGTTGTCAATTCATGAATTGTTGGTCTGATTTTGGGAATATTAATGAATACAATCATCTCTGTTTTTATGGTCACTGTAACTTGCGGCAAATGGCTTTTATGATTGATTTAATCGAAATAAAGCAAATTGAATACGAACCAACCATGAATCCCATCGTGCAGGTCCTACCAATACTCTACATCTATTACCGGGACTGGTACGGACGCGTACGGCAAGTCAAACACCCACAACACAAACAAAAGACACGTACCCGAAATATGTCACACACACATAGGGATGCACAAATGACGTACACTAGCAACAGCAGAACCATAGGGGCGGGATGGCTATCACCAATGCCATACACACCCATAGGGGATGGATGCCTACCACTATCACCACCCCTACTCAGGGGGGCCTGGATGCCTGTCACTACTACCCTCCCCACCCATAGGGGGATAGATGCCTGCCACAACTACCATCCCCACTCATAGGGGGATGGATGCCTACCACTACCACCACCCCTACTCATGGGGGCCTGGATGCCTGTCACTACTACCATCCCCACTCATAGGGGGATGAATGCCTACCACTACCACCACCCCTACTCAGGGGGGCCTGGATGCCTGTCACTACTACCCTCCCCACTCATAGGGGGATGGATGCCTACCACTAATACCATCCCCACTCATAGGGGGATGGATGCCTACCACTACCACCACCCCCACTCATAGGGGGATGGATGCCTACCACTACCACCACCCCTACTCATGGGGGCCTGGATGCCTGTCACTACTATCATCCCCACTTATAGGGGGATGGATGCCTACCACTACCACCACCCCTACTCAGGGGGGCCTGGATGCCTGTCACTACTACCCTTCCCACTCATAGGGGGATGGATGCCTGCCACTACTACCATCCCCACTCATATGGGGATGGATGCCTACCACTACCACCACCCCTACTCATGGGGGCCTGGATGCCAGTCACTACTACCATCCCCACTCATAGGGGGATGGAGGCCTATCACTACCACCACCCCTACTCAGGGGGGCCTGGATGCCTTTCACTACTACCCTCCCCACTCATAGGGGGATGGATGCCTACCACTAATACCATCCCCACTCATAGGGGGATGGATGCCTACCACTACCACCACCCCTACTCATGGGGGCCTGGATGCCTGTCACTACTATCCTCCCCACTCATAGGGGATGGATGCCTACCACTAATACCATCCCCACTCATAGGGGGATGGATGCCTGCCACTACTACCATCCCCACTCATAGGGGGATGGATGCCTACCACTACCACCACCCCTACTCATGGGGGCCTAGATGCCTGTCACTACTACCATCCCCACTCATAGGGGGATGGATGCCTACCACTACCACCACCCCTACTCAGGGGGGCCTGGATGCCTGTCACTACTACCCTCCCCACTCATAGGGGGATGGATGCCTGCCACTACTACCATCCCCACTCATATGGGGATGGATGCCTACCACTACCACCACCCCTACTCATGGGGGCCTGGATGCCTGTCACTACTACCATCCCCACTCATAGGGGGATGGATGCCTACCACTACCACCACTCCTACTCAGGGGGGCCTGGAGGCCTGTCACTACTACCCTCCCCACTCATATGGGGATTGATGCCTACCACTAATACCATCCCCACTCATAGGGGGATGGATGCCTACCACTACCACCACCCCTACTCATGGGGGCCTGGATGCCTGTCACTACTACCCTCCCCACTCATAGGGGGATGGATGCCTACCACTAATACCATCCCCACTCATAGGGGGATGGATGCCTGCCACTACTACCATCCCCACTCATAGGGGGATGGATGCCTACCACTACCACCACCCCTACTCATGGGGGCCTGGATGCCTGTCACTACTACAATCCCCACTCATAGGGGGATGGATGCCTACCACTACCACCACCCCTACTCAGGGGGCCTGGATGCCTGTCACTACTACCCTCCCCACTCATAGGGGGATGGATGCCTGCCACTACTACCATCTCCACTCATATGGGGATGGATGCCTACCACTACCACCACCCCTACTCAGGGGGGCCTGGATGCCTGTCACTACTACCCTCCCCACTCATAGGGGGATGGATGCCTGCCACTACTACCATCCCCACTCATATGGGGATGGATGCCTACCACTACCACCACCCGTACTCATGGGGGCCTGGAAGCCTGCCACTACTACCATCCCCACTCATATGGGGATGGTTGTCTACCACTACCACCACCCCTACTCATGGGGGCCTGGATGCCGGTCACTACTAACATCCCCACTCATAGGGGGATGGATGCCTACCACTACCACCACCCCTACTCATGGGGGCCTGGATGCCTGTCACTACTACCATCCCCACTCATAGGGGGATGCATGCCTACCACTAACACTACCCCTACTCATGGGGGCCTGGATGCCTGTCACTACTACCATCCCCACTCATAGGGGGATGGATGCCTACCACTACCACCACCCCTACTCATGGGGGCCTGGATGCCTACCACCCACACAACCCCTACTCATAGGACGGGTAATGCATGACACAACCAGCATACTCCAACATAAGGAATGTCTGAAAAATACATCCCCCCAACACCATGACAAGCGTGTGTAGTCTGTGTCAAATGCCTACAACACTGAACATGACATTGAACATACAATGTGACCCCCTATCACATGTGTCACACATAAATGTGTGTGGCCTCCACAATGCAAGCAGACCATGACCACGGTGGCAATGGGGTCTAAAGCCCCATCACCACAGAGACCAAAAGGTAAGTGTGGGGTCCATAGCTGAAGCACTTTTTGAACATTGTAGCAATGGGGTCTAACACCCCATCACCACAGTGACCAAAAGGTAAGTGTGGGGTCCATAGCTGAAGCACATTTTGAACAGTGTGGCAATGGGGTCTAACACCCCATCATCACAGTGACCAAAAGGTAAGTGTGTGGTCCATAGCTGAAGCACATTTTGAACATTGTGGCAATGGGGTCTAACACCCCATCACCACAGTGACCAAAATGTAAGTGTGGGGTCCATAGCTGAAGCACATTTTGAACAGTGTGGCAATGGGGTCTAACACCCCATCATCACAGTGACCAAAAGGTAAGTGTGGGGTCCATAGCTGAAGCACATCTTGAACATTGTGGCAATGGGGTCTAACACCCCATCATCACAGTGACCAAAAGGTAAGTGTGGGGTCCATAGCTGAAGCACATCTTGAACATTGTGGCAATGGGGTCTAACACCCCATCACCACAGTGACCAAAATGTAAGTGTGGGGTCCATAGCTGAAGCACATTTTGAACATTGTGGCAATGGGGTCTAAACCCCCATCACCACAGTGACCAAAATGTAAGTGTGGGGTCCATAGCTGAAGCACATTTTGAACAGTGTGGCAATGGGGTCTAACACCCCATCATCACAGTGACCAAAAGGTAAGTGTGGGGTCCATAGCTGAAGCACATTTTGAACATTGTGGCAATGGGGTCTAACACCCCATCATCACAGTGACCAAAAGGTAAGTGTGGGGTCCATAGCTGAAGCACATTTTGAACATTGTGGCAATGGGGTCTAACGCCCCATCACCACAGTGACCAAAATGTAAGTGTGGGGTCCATAGCTGAAGCACATTTTGAACATTGTGGCAATGGGGTCTAAAGCCCCATCACCACAGTGACCAAAATGTAAGTGTTGTCATGTGAAAAGCTGCAAATGCCAAACTGCATGGATGATTCCTGGTCACACAACAACAAACACATCAGTGGCATAGTAGTGCTTGTGTCCCATAGCAACATAGATTGGGTGAGGCAAACAGTGCAGTGCCAATGAAACATCGCTTTGGCCATGTGCAGACAAGCATCACCCATGGGGGCTCACATTGTCAACATTCACGACTAACACAATGACAGAAGTGACCATCATAATGCAGACCCACACATCAGCACCAATGGACACACAAATGTAGATATCCTGTGGAGACTGTAGATGTCAGGTGAACAAATACCATTCCATGGCAGCAATAGGACATAGAAACCATGATCATTGTGCTGACTGATGACCTAGGAGTCCCAGGGACAGCAGGGGAAACCCACCAAACAACATACAGCCAATGGCACACTAAAGAAATGCCAATGCAGTGGTGCAAATGCACAAACACAAACAGGCAGACTCACACTGCATATCAAACACAACAGGTGATGGGGGGTGTGCCAGTGTCCCCAGGCAACCACACAACACATGAGGAGGCCTGAATCCCTATTACACAGATGTCAATACAGTGCCACACAAAAGTAACTCATGGATCGGATTCCCCTGTTTGGGCAATCAGGCATTGTTAGATGAGAGGGAGCCCAAATTACAAATGTCACACAAGCTTGTAGGAACAGCAACTAACACAGCAAGAGACAGACCCACCACAGCACTACCCCCAGGGACCCCACATTGTGGTGACACTGGCCTGCATGATAATCCCACTGTGATGACAAAGGTAGATGTCGTACACACTGTGAACCACAGTCATGTGTCCTGAGCAACTAACTACCATCACACCTACACAAGCGCAAATCAATCAGCACGGCCTGTCAGCCAAGGCCAACATGGAGATAGGGGTCTAGCCGTGCAACAACTCTCATTTGCACACACTCAACACCACACACCTTGACCTCCACCAATGTGCAGCAGTGAAGCTCACATGGACTGGTGACATTGCACATGCACCCATGACAGTCCCAGAGGTGGTGGGGGAACTAAGGTGGAGATACCCATCACACATGGCCAGTCAACAAGACTTGTGAATGTCTGACACACTGCACAGTACGCTGTACATGGGCATGACGTCAAATCCACACCAACCAATGGGATCCCGGCCACAGTCACACACCAATGAAGAAGCCAAGGTCACCCACCAAGAACACACATAGACAACTTCCAACATTGCAGCTCTGACCCTGAGGAGTGGCAGCAGTCACACACACAACGTGTCACAATCACTGAAAGCTAACACAAAATGTAAATTACATGACTTGTGTAACCAACAAGTGCCAAGGGAATCCTGACTGTGTCTCATCTGCGTTTGCCCACAAACTCAGCCCTGACAGCAAACACACCTATGGATGACACCCTGATCACCAGTAATGTGCCATGCACCCACATCACAGAGAACCCAGGGCGAAGATTTGGGGGAACATTGCTCAACTCAGCAAGCATCACAAACAGGAACATCACTAGGGACCCCAGCCTGCGTAGCAAAATGGAAGTGAACACACACAGACATGCTCACACAACACACACCTTGGGCTCAGGCAATGTCACGGAATTACACACTGCCATGAGGGGACTCCAGTCCTGTGTAAGGAAAGCTGTGCCATACGTTGTCTCTGCAGGGCTCAATCATGTCAGCAGAACACTTGGTCACTCAGTCAACAATTAGCACAAAATGAAGGCTCTCGTCACATCAGCCTGGTCATGGCAGTGTCACCAAAATCATCTGCACCGATCAAATACACATGTATAGCAAGTTGCACTGATACCACAGATGAGTCCTTCCCCATTGATGCCCAAACTTGCATGTTCAGTGGAGATGGTCACACGGTCAGGGAAATAGACAAATTGAACAATGGCAAGCACATCTGATGTGCAGGGGTGTAAGCCACAGATGTGATATTGCAAAAACATGTAGGGAATCCCATTGGCAAATATGAAAAACATGACACCCTCATATTGCTGCAAAGGTTGACATGGCTACACCCCAGGATAGGACACATTAACTTTGGAACACATGGGGTCCTGCAAAGTAACACTTCATTTACCTGATAGCAAAAATCACCATCACTGCAGCAAGGGCATGTTTAGCATCCTCAACATCATGTACATCTGAAGCAAAACCACTGGAGAACTGAAAGGAGCTTTATTCAGCATATGTCATATTAAAAAAGAAAGTCCAGACAAAACCCAAAGGCCAATGGCCAGTCCATGACTGAAGTCCAAACAGGGAGACAGTGGCAGATGTCACCCTTTGCTTTCCTGCACTGCTAATAACCAGGGACACTCCCCTCGGAGGGGCATATGGGGGGGTCAGGCCAGGCACCGCAGGGACAGGATCAGGGCTCACCAGAAGGAGGCAGGGAAGGGGTGGCTGGTGGTGGAGAGTCACTGACAACTGCAGTGGAGGTGTCTGACATGGTGTGTGCCGGCACAACTGGGGGGCATGAGTCAGATGGTGTGGGTGCCGGCACAACTCCAGTGGGCTGGCCAGATGGAGTGGACAGGTTCCTCACTGCAGTGCCCAAGTCAGACGGGGTGGTAGTGGACTCCACTGCAGTGTCCATATCCGGGGAGTAGAATGGGGTTCAGGTAAGGTGGCCATGACAGAGGGGGAGGACACGGTCTCCACACCAGTGGCACAAACATGTGCAGCGGGGGTGTGGGGCTGGAAGAGCAAGTGGTAGGTGGAGAAGGCTGCATCATTTTGGGGATGGTGTATCTGTGGGTGGGGGAACCTGGGACAGGGTGTGGTGGGGGAACCTGTGTTGTGGGTGACTGAGGGATGGAGGAAGGAGACTGTGTGGTTGACCTGCAGGGCGGTGGCGGGGTCTTGCTCTTCCGGGACCGGGGGGACTTGCGGGTGGGGGCCTCAGGCTGTGCGCCTGGGGGAGGGTGTCCGGGGGCGAGGAGCACTCCCCTCTGTGTGGGTGGACTTCCTCTTCCCCTTGTATGCTGGATCAGCGGGATCGGAGGGGAAGAGGCTGAGGTCACAGAGGAAGAGCTGCTTTGTAGGTGGGGTTGCAGGTGAGGCAAGGGAAGGGGTCTTGGAGGGAGAGGATTTTGAGGACTGCGGAGTGACTGTGGATGCCTGTGTGTGTGTCTGTTCCCCATCCCCTGTGGGTGTGGTATCAGTCCCCTGAGGATGCTTGTGTGCACGTTTTGCCCTTGTTTTGTGTGTTTCTGAGCTGCTCGTGACTGTGTGTTTGGGTGATTGTGCAGGTGTGCATGTGCTTGGGACAGGTAGGGTGCCAGGAAGTGTGGATGGGGCAGAGGTAGGAGGGGTGATGGACTGTTGGAGGAGGGACACTGCTGCCATCAGGGAGGAGTCCATGGACCTATTGCTCCTCTGTAGGGCAGACATGCCCGTCGAGATGCCCTCCATGAACGACACCAGCTGTGTCAACAGAGTGGTGTGTGCATGGAGGACACTCAGCATTGCTGTCTGCCCTACATGGAGCTGCCGAAGTAGGTACACAGACTCCTCACTCAGGGCACAAGGGGACACAGGGGCAGGGGGTGCGGTGCCTGGCATGAAGGAGACACGCTCCCGAACACGGGAGCCTCCACGGACCTCTGGAATGGGAGCCAATGGGAGGGCGGTGGTGGTGGTGGTGGCGGGGCCAGATATACTAGCTGGGGTGTGGTGGCTGCTGACACCCGCCTCCACAAGGGAGTCATCCTCCGAGCTGCTGTGGTCCTCAGCTGAGGTGGATGGAGCTGAGGACTCCTCGGTGTGGCTCCCCTCGTCCTCCGTGCCACTGGGTCCCTCCGACCACTCATCGCCTGCTGACCCAGTCTGGCTCTGCAGCTCCTCCTGGTCCGTGGAGCTGTCCCCTCCTGTGGCCGTGGATGTATCTGCAAACAATTAGGGAAACAGACAAACATCAGTCACCTGCACTGACCGCACACACCACAGTAAGTACAGCACATTACAGAGCAAGCCCTGGCATCCTCAGTTGAACATTGCCAAAAGTCCTCACACAGATTAGGAGAAGCCAATTGTCAGTCTGATGGTCAACCATGGCACTCACACCCCTCCTGCCCTTGCACCCATCTGTCTGGTGCCTGTTGGATGTTAATACCCCAGTGTGGACACATGCACCACGTACACAGTTGTTGGACATTGCAGAGAACACGGTGAAGTATGTGAACATGCACACATCACATCTCTTGCCACTGAGTTAGTACAGGTGTCCGGGTAAAGGGATGGCCAGAGTCTAATTAGAAATGCATGTGATGCATACCAGCACCAGACACCATGATGCACCCATGTCCGGATAGTCAATGCCACAATGGGGTGCATGTTGCACATGTCACTCCCCTGCAGGATCACTCTTAGGAAGTTAAATGCCATGGCATAGGCATGCCTGCAAAGTCATACATCACTGTCTCCAGTGACATGGGCATGGCAGCCAGCCAACAACAGTCTGCACTGTGTCACAATCCTAGGAAATGGGGAAAGCAAGTTATGTAGCTGACAAGTGCACATGTCCATCCCCCACAAACCACATCATCTGAACTCTTATTTGGCCACGTCATGCCAATTGGACATATGGGAGACATGAAACACAACTCTATGAACCTGAGCACCTCACAGTCTGCTGTGAATGTAAAACAGCTGCCTGAAGTTCACAGTCGCATACACCTGTGTGCACAGTCAAGTGATCAAACACCTATGAGTCACAGAAGTATCGTCTCTCATGGTCACATCTCAGATGGCATGCTGAGCCCTAAACGATAAACATCCCAGTAGTCCTGACAACGAAGCCACAGCACAATGACACAGAGGCAGACACCTGAGGGAACATTTCACTGATCACAACATGTCAGCTGATACACTGGAGTGGGAGTACAGAGTGTATTGTATGCCCTGGAGTAGGCATGACTGTCCTGCTCCACCTGAAAGAGGGATGAGCCCTGGACAGTAGGCAGGTGGCTAAGCATGTGTGACACACTTGATATACATACTCCTGAGGCCCAAACATTGTTCCCACCTGCAGCATGGGTGTGTGCCAAATACCCAGGGACATGTGGTGATTCAGATCAGCAAGTGGACCACATATCAAAGTTACACCCAGATTACATGTCAGAACTTAGGCATTGTGTAAGCAATTGACCCACCCATGAATCCCACAACACAGTCACGGGAACAAATGCTGTCCCCCACCTTGAGCGAAGCAAAATGCAAGGACACAGTACCCAAGTGACACAATTTCCTGACTGTAAGGGCCACACATATGCGTATCAGATGAGGAGTGGGCATGTCACAATTGAGGGACATGGGTCCTGGACCACAAGACTGATGTACTGTGGAAGTTTAATCAGGCCAGAGGAGGGCACATAGCATGTCAGACGAAGTGCACAGTGCAACAACCAAATCCTGGGCACACGTATATAAGTGTGTATAAATAAGGTAAAATTGACGTAAGTCCATAGGAAAATCAATTGAAGTAAAGTTCGCAGAAGAGTCTTTTCTTATTTCTTTAATTCAAACCACGTTGAAAGGTAATCAGCAGAAAAACCAACAACCAGCCAACACGTGTTTCGTCTAGGAGGTTACTCCCACGACTTCTTCAGGGCTGTAGTCTTGGTGAACGAAGCAGTAAACTCGAGATGCCGGTGATAAGAAAAGACTCTTCTGCGAACTTTACTTCAATTGATTTTCCTATGGACTTACGTCAATTTTACCTTATTTATACACACTTATATACGTGTGCCCAAAATTTGGTTGTTCTACTTTGTTGCAGGAGTTCTCCTGCACGCATATAGGGGTTACAGGGGTCTCCCTACCTGGTTAGCACCGTATGAACTTGAGCTTTTACTTATACACATACGCAAACAAAGCTGAGCGCCACCACTTCCTACCTACTCAAAACCCTCCCATTTGACTGTACAAAGTGCACAGTGCAGTCATGGACTCACCCCCTCCTTGCTGCTGTCTGGCCTTCAGCTGCCCATCCAGGTCAGGGAAGACCACCACCAGGATCCTGAGCATGTGGGGGGTCAGGGTCCGGTGTCCGCCCCTCCTGCGAGGAGGCGACAGCTTCAGCTGGACCCTTGCGATCCTCCGGGTCCAGCCCAAAGGTCCTGCCACCTCTTCTGGCAGTTGCGGATCCGGCGCTTGTAGACCCCCACGGTTCTTACTGCCCGGGCGATGGTCAGCCAGATTTCCTGCTTCTGGTGGGCATCAACCTGTGAGGATGACAAAGTGAAAATGCCATTACTACACATGCAACATATATGTGCATCACACAGTTGGATATACATGTCTCAATCACAGGGGCATATGATGTACACAGGCAGTGCAACGATGGCTATGAACAGTTTGCCAGCAGTTACTACATGGTATCATTGCATGGGAAGTAAAACCTTGTTGGAATGCACTGTTACTGCACTGTACCTGTTCAGTGCATGTAACTACACACTTTGGGGGTGAGAACTACTCAGTGAGCATCCTAGCCAGTGGTGTGCACACTGTAAGTCTTGCTAGTCAGACAACATGCACAATTAGTAAGGCAGTGGACAGCACACTCACCTGCTCCCCTGGTTTCCCATACAGCTTGCTGTACTGTGGAAGGAGGCTGTCCAGCAGGGCCTGGTTCTCCTCAAGGCTGAAGGCTGGGGCTCTCTCCACAGTACGTGCCATTGCAGTAGCCAGAGGATGCAGAGACAGCAGCAGTGTTGGTGGCAGATGTCGTCCTGGAGCATGTAGTGCAGGCAAGTGAGCTCTCAGGGGAACAGCCAGCATTATATGTGTGCTGCAGAGGCAGATACTGTCCCATGTGTCCAAAGTGATAGGTCCAAGTCGTTTGCATCTTCTGAATCTGGCCAATCCATGGAATAGCACCACTTATACACGCCCACAGCATCCTTCAAAAGTTAAACTTCATGACACCCATGTATTTGCAACATTGTTGTGGCTGGCCAACTGAATTTACTGCATCAGACTCGTTACAGCTTCGAAAACGCGTCCGTTGCCATGCCAGGCCCTAGCCAATGCATGCGCACCGTCCGGACCATTGCTGTACAACGCGTATTTCAAAAAACAACGCGTACACGCTCACATCAAATGCAATGTCCAATGCGTGTGCACCGATCGGTCCATTGCTGTACAACGCATACCCGCTCACAACAGATTCAATGGCCAGTGCGTGCACACTGATCGGTCCATTGCTGTACAACGCGTACCCGCTCACATCAGATGCAATGGCCAGTGCGTGCACACCGATCGGTCCATTGCTGTACAACGAGTACCCGCTCACAACAGATGCAATGGCCAGTGCGTGCACACCGATCGGTCCATTGCTGTACAACGCGTATTCCGGGAAACAACGCGTACCCGCTCACAACAGATGCAATGGCCAGTGCGTGCACACCGATCGGTCCATTGCTGTACAACGCGTACCCGCTCACAACAGATGCAATGGCCAGTGCGTGCACACCGATCGGTCCATTGCTGTACAATGCGTATTCCGGGAAACAACGCGTACCTGCTCACAACAGATGCAATGGCCAGTGCGTGCACACCGATCGGTCCATTGCTGTACAATGCGTATTCCGGGAAACAAAGCGTACCCGCTCACAACAGATGCAATGGCCAGTGCGTGCACACCGATCGGTCCATTGCTGTACAACGCGTACCCGCTCACAACAGATGCAATGGCCAGTGCGTGCACACCGATCGGTCCATTGCTGTACAACGCGTATTCTGGGAAACAACGCGTACCCGCTCACAACAGATGCAATGGGCAGTGCGTGCACACCAATCGGTCCATTGCTGTACAACGCGTATTCCGGGAAACAACGCGTACCCGCTCACAACAGATGCAATGGCCAGTGCGTGCACACCGATCGGACCATTGCTGTACAACGCGTACCCGCTCACAACAGATGCAATGGCCAGTGCGTGCACAGCGATCGGTCCATTGCTGTACAATGCGTATTCCGGGAAACAACGCGTACCCGCTCACAACAGATGCAATGGCCAGTGCATGCACACCGATCAGTCCATTGCTGTACAACGCGTATTCCGGGAAACAACGCGTACCCGCTCACAACAGATGCAATGGCCAGTGCGTGCACACCGATCGGTCTATTGCTGTACAACGCGTACCCGCTCACAACAGATGCAATGGCCAGTGCGTGCACACCGATCGGTCCATTGCTGTACAACGCGTATTCCGGGAAACAATGCGTACCCGCTCACAACAGATGCAATGGCCAGTGCGTGCACACCGATCGGTCCATTGCTGTACAACGCGTATTCCGGGAAACAACGCGTACCCGCTCACAACTGATGCAATGGCCAGTGCGTGCACACTGATCGGTCCATTGCTGTACAACGCGTACCCGCTCACAACAGATGCAATGGCCAGTGCGTGCACACCGATCGGTCCATTGCTGTACAACGCGTATTCCGGGAAACAACGCGTACCCGCTCACAACAGATGCAATGGCCAGTGCGTGCACACCGATCGGTCCATTGCTGCACAACGCGTATTCCGGGAAACAACGCGTACCCGCCCACAACAGATGCAATGGCCAGTGCGTGCACACCGATCGGTCCATTGCTGTACAACGCGTACCCGCTCACAACAGATGCAATGGCCAGTGCGTGCACACCGATCCGTCCATTGCAGTACAATGCGTATTCCGGGAAACAACGCGTACCCGCTCACAACAGATGCAATGGCCAGTGCGTGCACACCGATCGGTCCATTGCTGTACAACGCTGCGTACCCGCTCACAACAGATGCAATGGCCAGTGCGTGCACACCGATCGGTCCATTGCTGTGCAACGCGTATTCCGGGAAACAACGCGTACCCGCTCACAACAGATGCAATGGCCAGTGCGTGCACACTGATCGGTCCATTGCTGTACAACGCATATTCCGGGAAACAACGCATACCCGCTCACAACAGATGCAATGGCCAGTGCGTGCACACCGATCGGTCCATTGCTGTACAAAGCATCCCTGTACAGGTCACTCGCATATGTCACCATGCTTGTCACTGGTGAACGTATGCCAGCCACATATACTTGCCAGGGACTCAGGGGCACATCTACAACACCACACCCAGTCCACACTGTATCCTAAGGCATGTAAGGCTGTATTAACTTTTCTGTGTATGGGGGTAAACATGTGGTTTTTGGGGTGGCACTTGGGGGCAGCCACTCCCAGGCTGTGCACGTGTTCACGGGGACAGGATCCTTTGTGTGTTGTGCACATGACCACTGTGATGTGCAACTGTTCATTTCGGAGCATGTGGCATGGTCACATTTCCAGGTTGTGTATGTGTATGACATGTCACATACCCCCAGAGTCCCATGTGGGAAGGTATGTACGTCACAGGGTGACCCATTGCCACAATAGTGATGGCCCTCCACAGTCTGTGTGCATGTTGTGTTTCCGATGTCTCTGATTCCATGTGCACAATGGGAGACAGTCTCCACATCCACGTTGTTTGTGCATGGACTTTGATGTTGTGCGTGTGTGTGTCACAGACGTCCATGTCTGTCCTGCGGAGGCAACAGGGGCCACTACCTCTGGGAGTCATGTTTGTTTTTCTGACGTGTACATGATACGCCATGTCATGCCAGTGTCCATGTGGCAAGACAGGGTCCCTGGGAATCTACCTGTCAATGAGCTGTGATGCCTGTGGCGCATCTGTCCAGACATGTCACTGTGGTGTGTGTTTGGAACGTGACAGCAGTAAATGGGTACTGTGACACAGCCTAATGGTTTCCCATAGCACAACCTGGAACCTGTTGTCAACACATGTTGAACTGAGATGTTAGATGATGTCCATGTAGGTGCCATATATGTCCATACAGAACGGCACACACATCAAGTACTTGTGTCTCGTAATGATGAATCATGTGATATTGAGTATGGTGAATGGCACATATGTGGGGTGACTGACAATCTTTCTTTCTTCACCTATGCACTGCAGGGCACCAGCTGTCCATAGACCATTCCCTGACCTAGCAACGATGGTGGAACGTGACAGCATCCGACGGTACCGCTTCACCAGGCAGCTGATTGAGGATTTGGCAGTGCGCTTGGCCCCACATTTGCAACCTGGCCGGCCGTACCCTACAGCGCTGACCCCCAAGGTGAAGGTGATGGCAGCCCTACACTTCTTTGCCACCGGTACCTTTCGACACACTGTGGCGACTGCTGGTGGGATGTCACAGACTATGTTCAGCCGTGTGCTACGCGATGTTTTGGAGGCAATGTTGAGATGCCTGAACCAGTACATCTATTTCCCTACACGTCAACAACTCACTGACGTCAAGAGTGACTTCTATGCCCTGGGGAGGATGCCACATGTCATTGGCTCCATTGATGGGACACATGTGGCTTTGGTACCACCACAGGCACATGAGCAGGCATACAGGAACAGGAAACATTATCATTCGATCAATGCTCTGGTGGTATGTCTTGCAGATATGAGCATCTCACATGTGTGTGCCCGTTTCCCTGGTTCGGCACACGATGCCTACGTGATGAGGAGTAGTCGCATCTCGAGGATGATGTCACAGATGCAGAACCAGCGTGCCTGGCTTGTCGGTGTGTACTGACTTTGTACCATTGTGTGTGTTCTGCTATGTTGTATTCCGCCCTCTTTTCCAACTCTGCTAATGTGCAATTGTCTGTCTGTAGGTGACTCCGGATACCCCAACATGCCGTGGTTGCTGACACCCCTCAGGAACCCTGTGACACCAGCCCAGATGCGCTACAATGAGGCCCAGGAGAGTCGGACCAGGAGAGTGATCGAGCGGACATTTGGTCTCCTGAAGAGCCGCTTCTGCTGCCTGGGCAAGACAGGAGGGGCCCTCCCATATGCCCCAGCAAAGGTGTGCAAGATTGTCATCGTCTGCTGCATGCTACACAACCTGGCAGTGCGGAAGGAGTTGCCTCTCATCCTGGTTGACAATGACCAACATCCGCCACCTGTGGAGGTTCCTGGCCTGGGCCACGATGCCAGTGATGATGATGATGGTGATGTCCGCACACAGCTCATCACCAACTTCTTCAGCTGAATGTGAGTATCCAGAGATGTCATGTCAATGATGTGAGTTTGCATGATATGTGTTGGTGGTGCTCTGGTACTGTTTGAGTGTGGCCATGTGCTACTTGACTGGAAGCGTAAAGCGATGTGTCCTTACAGGTAGTCTGTACTCGCCAACAGTGTTGACATGCTAACTTGGTTTTCTGTGAGTATCTTGTGACATGTATTGGCCATGAGAATTGCAGTTCTGTCCTGTTCTTCAGGGCTTTTGACTGTGTGTCATGTCTGTCCTTCACAGGGTACTTTCAGAGTTGTTTGGTGAACTGTGATCCCCCGACACCATGATTCAACTTCCAGGGTGGAAGCAGTCGTTTCCCTACAGGTGATGTGCCACACACCCCTGGACTTTATTTCTTCTACACTAGTTGACTGTGTGGCCACTGCCACGTAGGATTACCTTGCATCTGTAGTGGAAACAACATGTTGCAAATGTGTAATAAACCTGTGCTTCACTTTGGGATGTGCGTTGTCTGTGGTCCCACATCTGACTGACATGTACTTACTGCACCTGTGGGCTAGTTAACACAGACTGTGAATAGGTGTGGTGTCTGTGCATTCCACTGTATTTCCTGGCAAATTCAGTGTAGGCGATGAGTCTGATGGCCCTGGTGTGTATGTGTTGTGTAGCCCTAGTGGTGTGTCTCCCTCATATGTGTCACGTCGCCATGACTCACATGACGGTGTTGAACTTGCTGTAGCAGTTAGCATGCACAGTGTCATTTAGCAGATCACCATCTACATGACAGAAACCACGTTGGAATCACAACAGAGGCAAGTATGGTGTATTAGTGAGTTTATTTCCATACATGTGTGAGGATAGTGCACAGGATGGTGGGTGCTGTACATTGGGATTGGAATCCATAGTTCCCAGATGAGTTGGAAGTCTTGGTAGCAGAAATGTCCTGAGTAAAGTCCACAGTCATCTGATACATTGGGCCAACTTAAGCTCCCCATGTCATGTGGGAGAGTTGTGTTGCATTCGACAGGGTGAACAGTTTGCACACAAAGGAGAATTTCCAGAACAGGTGTTGGGTTCCTGGGGGATGTACATGGCCATCGGCCTCTCAGTTTTCCTTCCTGGGACGACCCCTCTTCTTCCGGGGAGGACCCTCACGTGCAGGCTGCTGCGGTGCAGAGGACTCTCCGCCAGAGTCATCCTCCCTCCCTGTGGCAGTTGCAGTTGTTGCAGCACCAGATGTTGTGGGCACACAGGGAGGTGTGGCCATGTTGGTGCTAATCTGGCGGAGGCATGTCAATATGTCCCTATGCACCGCTGTCAGTTCTTCCAATGTGTCCCACTTGGACTCCATGCCAGACATGTGTGTCTCCACACGGGACATGTGTGTCTCCACATGGGACATGTGTGAGTCCAAACGGGCATGATGGGCAGCCTGCTGCTGTTGAATGTCCTTGAGGATCCCCACTACCTGGCTGACCTCTCCGGTGCTATTCTGGTATGCCTCAGCAATGCGTGCCAGTTGTGGGTCATCATGCAGTCCAGGCCCCTCTGCAAACAGCGACCTATGTTTACCACCCCTCCCACCACCCCTGGCGACACGTGCAGGACCTGTGGTGGCACGCACAGGTGACCGTAGGCCCACTTGGGGGTTGTTACTGGGGTCGTTGTCCGTTGCTCCACGTTGGGCCGGGGTCCCTGTGCTGTTGTCATCGGTGGTCCTTGGTCTGTCCGTGTTGGCAGGGGTGGTCTGTGTGTTGGCAGTTGTTGGAGGGGTGGGTTCAGGGGGTGCAGATGTTGGTCCTGCTGGTGCTGCATGATGACTCGCACCGGAGGGGCCAGGTAGGTCTTCGCCATCCGAGGAGTGCAGAGGCTGTTCCACACCAGTGAGCTCAGTGTCCCCCGGAGCCTGGGACAGGGACTCCTCATCGTCTGCTGCTGTGTCCCCATCATCACCTGTTTTTGGAAGAGACACACAATGTATGTTATGTTTCTACGGGCATCAATGGTTCACACACCTGACAGTTGTGACTGTACCTCTGGAAGCGGGCCTGTACATTGCATTGTCCTAAGTTGTCACAGTCAGAGGTTGATATTGGTGTAGCACATTGTCCTGCCAACCTGAAGCTTTTCAATGTGAATGCTGAGGTGTGTGCATGGCCAGCATTGGTGGTATTTGGTGGACATCCGGCCCTCCTTCTCACCCCCCAGCCCAGTTATCCCACCATGAAGCATGCCACCCTTGCAGTGTGTGCAGGTTGACTCTCAGGATGTCAGTCAGTGGTGTCCTGCTGTTGGTTGTTGCACAGTTCCCAGCAGGGCCTTGTGCTCCCCACAGCTGAGGCCAGTGTCAGACATCTTTGAAGTGGCTTTTCACTGGCTGTGAGGTGTGCATGCTTCAGTGTGAGCTTGCTGGGTCATGTGGGTGGGGGATGTTGAGCTGTGACTACCACTCCCATCATGCTATTGCCTACACCCCCCCTTCCCAGCATGCCCATTCTTCCTTCCTTTTGACTCTGCTTCCCTGTGGGGTAGTGTGCCTGTGCTGACAGGATGGCTGACAGTGTTGTCCTGGCGGTTGTTTGGCTACAAGTCCCAATAGTGTCCCTGTGCTTCACACAGCATAACCCAGGGTGGTGGTTCTTTGTGGGATATTTAATTGGAGTGTGAGGCATTGCATTCTCCCAGGTGAGTTGTGTGGAGTTTGTGTTAAGGGGGTGTGTGAGGAAAGCTGCTTGTAACTATGGTCAGAGCTGTCAGTCCTCCTTCCCACCCAGCCAGATATCCCACCATGGAACGTGCTTCCATTGCAGGGAGTGCAAGTTGGCTTTCAGGATGTCAGTCAGTGGTGTCCTGCTGTTGGTTGGTGCCCAGTTCCCAGCAGGGGCTTGTGCTCCCCACAGCAGTACCCAGTGTCAGCCATCTTGTCAGTTGTTTTCCACTCCCTGTGATGTGAGCATGGTTCAGAGTGGTGTTGATGGGCCAATTGTGATGGTGACCAATATCTGTGACTACAACTTCCATCATGCTATAGCCTACACCCCCCTTCCCAGCATGCCCATACTTCCTTCCTTTTGAGTGGACTTCACTGTGTGTGAGTGTGACAGCAATAGCAAGATGGCTGACAGTGGTGTCCTGCTGTTGGTTGGTGCCCAGTTCCCAGCAGGGGCTTGTGCTCCCCACAGCAGTACCCAGTGTCAGCCATCTTGTCAGTTGTTTTCCACTCCCTGTGATGTGAGCATGGTTCAGAGTGGTGTTGATGGGCCAATTGTGAGGGTGTCCAATATCTGTGACTACAACTCCCATCATGCTATTGCCTACACCCCCCTTCCCAGCATGCCCATACTTCCTTCCTTTTGAGTGGACTTCACTGTGTGTGAGTGTGACAGCAATGGCAAGATGGCTGACAGTGGTGTCCTGCTGTTGGTTGGTGCCCAGGGCCCCGCAGGGCCTTGTGCTCCCCACAGCTGAGGCCAGTGTCAGACATCTTTGAAGTGGCTTTTCACTGGCTGTGAGGTGTGCATGCTTCAGTGTGAGCTTGCTGGGCCATGTGGGTGGGGGATGTTGAGCTGTGACTACCACTCCCATCATGCTATTGCCTACACCCCCCCTTCCCAGCATGCCCATACTTCCTTCCTTTTGACTCTGCTTCCCTGTGGGGTAGTGTGGCTGTGCTGACAGGATGGCTGACAGTGTTGTCCTGGCGTTTGTTTGGCTACAAGTCCCAAGAGTGTCCCTGTGCTTCACACAGCATAACCCAGTGTGGTTGTTCTTTGTGGGATATTTAATTAGAGTGTGAGGCAATGCATTCTCCCAGGTGAGTTGTGTGGAGATTGTGTTAAGGGGGTCTGTGAGAAAAGTTGCTGGTAACTATGGTCAGAGCTATCAGTCCTCCTTCCCACCCAGCCACATATCCCACCATGGAACGTGCTTCCATTGCAGGGAGTGCAAGTTGGCTTTCAGGATGTCAGTCAGTGGTGTCCTGCTGTTGGTTGGTGCCCAGTTCCCAGCAGGGGCTTGTGCTCCCCACAGCAGTACCCAGTGTCAGCCATCTTGTCAGTTGTTTTCCACTCCCTGTGATGTGAGCATGGTTCAGAGTGGTGTTGATGGGCCAATTGTGAGGGTGACCAATATCTGTGACTACAACTCCCATCATGCTATAGCCTACACCCCCCTTCCCAGCATGCCCATACTTCCTTCCTTTTGAGTGGACTTCACTGTGTGTGAGTGTGACAGCAATGGCAAGACGGCTGACAGTGGTGTCCTGCTGTTGGTTGGTGCACAGTTCCCAGCAGGGCCTTGTGCTCCCCACAGCAGTACCCAGTGTCAGCCATCTTGTCAGTTCTTTTCCACTCCCTGTGATGTGAGCATGGTTCAGAGTGGTGTTGATGGGCCAATTGTGAGGGTGACCAATATCTGTGACTACAACTCCCATCATGCTATCGGCTACACTGACTTCACCAGCATACACAGAATTCCTTCCTTTGAGTGAGCTTCCCTGTGAGGTGGTGTTCTAGTGGTGGCAAAATGTCTAACTGTGTTTGTTGGTTACATTTGTGCCACTGCCTTGCTGTATTTGTAGTTAGGTTTGTACATATCATGACACAGTTACATATCACTATGAGATGGCATGTATTGTGTTTATCTGACTGACAGACACATCTTGGGGTGATTATCTTTTGATTGCTGTGGATTTGCTAAGGGTGCATGGTTTGACTATCCCCTTGACAGTGATGTGTGTGTATTGTCACACAATATTGTGTATATTTGTTGTGTACTCACCGGGCTATGGGATGTTTGATAGTCCATATACGCTCCCTGGTGGTAGGATGGCCCGCACCTTCTCCTCCCAGGGCCTGAGGTATAGTGGTTTGGCAGGAGGGCCACTGCCGGTGCGCTGACTCACGATGTAATCCTTCTTTAGTAGGTCCCTGACCCTCCTGCGCACATCATACCACCTGTTCTGGATGTCTTCCTTTGTGCACAAACATGGTGATTGTGCGTTGACCCAGTCGACGATCCTCTGCCACATCTTGGTTTTCTGCGACATGGGGGTCTGTTGTACCAATGTACCAAACAACTGTGGCTCTACCCTGAGGATCTCATCTACCAGGACTTCCAATTCACTGTCTAGGAACTTTGGATTCTTCTTTGGGGGCATGGTGATGGGTGGTGGTGGGGAGTGATTTGTGTGTGTGTGTGCAGGTGAGGGTGTGTGAGTATAGGTTTTGCTGGGTGTATGTGAGGGTGCTATTTGTTGAGGTGCTAATGGTGTGTGGCTTGTGTGATGGATGATCTGTGAGTGTGTCTGTGGTTGCTTTGTGATGGTGTTCTATGCTGGCAGGTCAGTTGAATTTGCAAAGGATCATGGTAGGGATTTGTGGCCTTTGTATAGGTGGAGTTGGGGGTGTGTCCTTGTTCCATGGTTTTTTTCCCTGTATTTATTGACTTTGTCATTGCTTGTTTGGCCCTTTTTTTTGTATTTTTTCCTTGGTATTTTTTGTGCATGTAGGAGACGTTCTTCTGACCGAGTAGGATGCTGCAGTTGTCTCGTGCGAGCTTCTCCGAGTCGTTCACGCTGTGTTTCTGCTAGGTTTATTGTGTGGCGTACGCGTCGGTCGCCGAGTATTGGCTTCCGTCGGCTGGCTTTTGTATGCATGTCGGTCGTTCGACTTGAGCTCCGTGCGACTAGGTCTGGTTTTCCACGCATTGCATCGTACTGCGCGGGTCGGAGTTCGCGGGTACGTTTCGTTCGGGTTGATTCCTTGTGCGTGTCGGTCGGTTCTATTCGCGTGGTTTCCCGGCCGGATAGCTTGTTTCCGTCCGGTTCGGTTGTTCGGCTTGTGTTCCGTACGAGTCGGTCGTGATTCACATGCATTTCATCGTACTACCCAGGTCGGGCAACGCCGGTACGTGTCGGTCGGACTATATTCCCGTACCGAGTCGGTCGGTGAGATTTCCGGCTCGAATCGGAATCGGCCCCTATGTCTTTACCACACATCCATTACCAAGCAATGTCTTTAACACACATTGCCTTTATCACACATGTTTTTATCATGCATTTGCCTTTACTACGCCTGCTTTTACAACTAAATGGTAAGTATATATAAGGTAAGTGCGTGTGTGTATATAGGGATTAGGGAAAGGGTGTTTTTAGTGTTTAGGGCATGGTAAGGATATAGCGTGGTATGGGTGATTTTAGGGTTTAGGGGTGGGTAAGGGAAAAGGGTGGCAAGGGTGTTTTTAAGGTTTAGGGGTGGGTGAGGGAATTGGGTGGTAAGGGTGTTTTTAGGGTTATGGGGTGTGCTAGGGAATTGAGTAGTAAGGGTGTTTTAGGGCTTAAGGAAGGGTAAGGTAATAGGGTGGTGAGGTTACTAAAAAGGGAGGGGGTTGGGGGTTCCACCCCAAAATAAAATATTTATTTTTATAATAAAAAATGGAGGAGGGATTTGATTTCCTCCAATTAAAAAAATAATATATATATATATATATGGGTTTCACTTACCTTATACATATACGTACTATACATTGTAAAGGCAATGCTTGGTAAAGGCATTTCTTTGTAATGGATGCGTGGTAAGGGCATGCACTGTGAACACATGCCTGGTAATGTAATTCAACCAGTGGGAAAACCCCAGAAGCATATCCCACTACATAGTGGGCACCAGGTATAAAAAGGGGACCCTCAGTTCCACACTTCAGTACACTCCTGGGCCTGTGGATACTACAGAAGAAGGACCCCCCCTTCTGCCCTGCTGCTTGAGGCCTGCCCTGCTTGCTGAGAAGGATGACTGGACCTGCACTCTTCATACCAGGCCAAAGTGAGTCCAAGGGTCAGCTAACTGACCCGTTTTGAGCTACAGGGACAAAACAAGCTCCAGCGACCTCCATGAATCTGCCCAGCTGACCTTCTGCCTGGACCTGCTGCTGGACCTACAAGTGGAACTGCCTGAGTCCTGCTGGTCTCTGCAAGAGTGAGCCCCTGATCCCCAAGAGGTGCCTCCCCGGGTCCTGGACCCTTGGCTGGCATCAGAGTGCACTCCTCTGACTCAAAAATTTGAAATCCTGAAGTTTAGTGCTTTTTGCAACCATGAGCGGACCCTTTTTGCTCCAAAATCTTGCCGCCCACACAGACCACCAATGTGAAGCTCTGGTAAACTCAACTGCTTACGCTAAAGTGACCGCCAGTGATGACTCGCAACTCGAGAACTGCCCTTCGCACTACTGCATCAACGGACTGCCATGACTGGCAATGCGAATCTCCAACAACAACTGTCCACAATGCCCAACAGGATCTTTGCACTACTGTGACGACCATGCGCTACACCGGTGTACTCTATGCATTACTGCGACAACCATCATCGATTCACTCCATGCTCCTTGCTGCCTCCACCATCGTGAACTGAACTCTTTGAACTGGACTTTAAAAGGTAACTTTTTCAGCGGGACTACCGGGGTCCCTCTACCAGGCCAGCATTCAATCCCGGTCGGCCTGAACATGTGACTTTCACATGGTCTCGCAAGGCTAGCATAGCCGCAAGTGGCGCTTTGTGCTTTTAGGCACTTACCTGAAATCTTTGAAATTGCATATCTCCGGTTCTACTGATTGGATTATTGTCATTTTAGTGTCAAATAACTTATTACATTTCCCTTTGTTTATTGTTATCAAAATTAGTGTGGGATGTTTCATGTGCTGTGTTGTGTTTTTACATTATTACTTTTTGAGGGCTGCATAAATACTTTACACATTGTCTCTAAGTTAAGCTTGACTGCTTTTGTGCCAAGCCATCACAGGGTTAAGCATAGGCTAATTTAGTGACTTTCTGTAGCTGACAAGGATTGTGGCTGAGGTTGGGTAGGGTTTCACCCCCTCAACTAAAATCCCAATTTCTCACACCTTCCTTTCAGTTTTAATGTGAGATAAAAGCAAATGAATTTCACAATATTTTGCATAATTTTTGTGAATCCCAGATGACACCTACTGGAATTGGTAAAGACCCCCAATAACATGTGCCAAACACCACAAACCCCTAGAAAATAAAGGCTCTACAATGGTTTATTCCAAAGTAACTTTAGAAACTTTATATGGTTCATGTCCCGTGTCCAAAGGGCATGACGTTTGGTCCTAAAGGTATAAGGCTGCCAAGTAACTTGCCTTGCGCTGCAATAATGAATAGAGGATGCAGCACTCTGATGATTAATGACCTTGATAAGTCTCTGTGCGGTATCGTGTCAAGACCGGCGTGCCGTGCGACAAAACTTCGTTCCCAGTGCAAGGTAAGTCACTTGGCAGCCTTATACTTTTGAGACCAAACGCCATACACTTTGAACACGGGCCATGCAACATGTAAAGATTCTAAAGTTACTTTGGAACAAACCATTGTAGCGCCTTTAACTGGAAAAGCAGGTTTTTGATTTGACACTTGGTTGGCACCTCAGTAGGCTCCTAGCTTTGTGCGTATTGTTTGCATGAATTCCTTTACTGTGAGTTTCACTCAAACATAGCCTTGAAAAAGTCCCTATAGAGGGACGAAACACTTGTCAGCTAGAATTGTCTATGGATCAACACTGACAGCGCATCTGAAAATCTTTGTTGTACTGTTGTAACCATAGTGATGATATGTTAGTAGCTTGTGTGCTAAAAATTAACATTAAGTAAAGGAATCTTTTCTATCACAATATCTGGAAATGATTGATAAATTATTTGAGTACCTAATTAAGTTACTAGTACATATGTCCTATAAACGTTTTATTCATTGCACCTGGACCAAAACGTTCAAACAATCAGATATACTACAAGAGTGATCCGCTATTTTCTTTTCAATAAAGCTGTATCTAGGCCAAACTTAAAAATGTAGATTAGTTTAATATGTTACCAGAATATTGAGTCTTAAATAATATGCTACAAAGTATCATAGCCAGAATATCAACTATACAAATATATATGGTGACTGTAAGTATATATTGGTAAATACAGAATTACTATTCCCAGCTCCACATCTATATGCAGGTACCTTGATGATACATATATTTCTTCAAGCTATCTCCCTGTAATCTACATTTCTTTATAACTATAAACTAACATCAATATTTCACAAGTTATCAAAGTAGCCATTGGCTTAAAGCTGTCAGGTTGGCACTGAAAGGACACGTCCCTTATGAGTCAATCAATCAACAGAATTTGTAGAGCGCACTACTTACCCGCGAGGGTCTCAAGGCGCTGGGGAAGAAAAGGAAGGGGGGGAGCCGCTACTGGTCGAACAGCCAGGTCTTGAGTAGCCTCCTGAAGGTCAGCAGGTCTTGGGTCTGTCGTAGGCTGAGTGGAAGGGTGTTCCAGGTCTTGGCAGCGAGGTGGGAGAAGGATCTGCCGCCGGTGGTAGTTCTTCGGATGCGCAGGACGGTGGCCAGGGAGAGGTCGGCGGAGCGGAGCTGGCGGTTGGGGACGTAGAAGGAGAGTTGTCTGTTGAGGTAGGCTGGGCCGGTCTTGTGGAGTGCCTTGTGTGCGTGGATGAGGAGTTTAAAGGAGATTCTCCTGTTGACGGGGAGCCAGTGCAGGTTTCTCAGGTGGGGGGTGATGTGGCTGTGGCGTGGAACGTCGAGGATCAGGCGTGCAGAGGCGTTTTGGATTCGTTGCAGTCGTTTGATGAGCTTGGTCGGGGCTCCCGCGTAGAGGGCGTTTCCATAGTCGAGTCTGCTACTCAAGAGGGCCTGGGTGACTGTTCTTCTTGTGTCTGTCGGGATCCACCTGTAGATCTTGCGGAGCATGCGGAGGGTGTTGAAGCAGGAGGAGGAGACTGCGTTGACTTGCTTGGTCATGGAGAGCGTTGAGTCGAGGATGACTCCCAGGTTGCGTGCGTGGTCGGTGGGTGTCGGGGGTGCCCCCAGTGTCGTGGGCCACCAGGAGTCGTCCCAGGCTGAAGGGTTGGAGCCGAGGATGAGGACCTCCGTCTTGTCCGTGTTCAGCTTTAGTCGGCTGCTTTTCATCCAATCGGCGACGGCCTTCATTCCTTCGTGGAGGTTGGATTTGGCGGTGAGGGGGTCCTTGGTGAGGGAGAGGATCAGTTGAGTGTCGTCGGCGTAGGAGATTATGTTGAGGTCGTGCTGTCGGGCGATGCGTGCGAGTGGGGCCATGTAGATGTTGAACAGTGTCGGGCTGAGGGATGATCCCTGGAGTATGCCGCAGATGATCTCGGAGGCTTCGGATCGGAATGGCGTGAGGTGGACTCTCTGTGTTCTGCCGGAGAGGAAGGAGGTGGTCCATTCCAGGGCCTTCTCTCGAATCCCTGCGTCGTGGAGGCGTGCGCGTAGCGTGCAGTGGCAGACAGTGTCGAAGGCGGCGGAGAGGTCCAGGAGGATGAGGGCCGCGGTCTCACCGTTGCCCAGCAGGGTCCTGATGTCGTCGGTGGCGGCGATGAGGGCAGTCTCGGTGCTGTGGTTGCTGCGGAACCCTGACTGGGATGGGTCCAGGATGCTGTTTTCTTCGAGGTATCGGGTTAGCTGTCTGTTGACGATCTTCTCGATGACCTTTGCTGGGAACGGAAGCAGGGAGATGGGCCGGAAGTTCTTGAGGTCTCTCGGGTCCGCCTTGGGTTTTTTGAGTAGGGCGTTGATCTTGGCGTGTTTCCAGCTCTCTGGGAAGGTCGCAGTCTCAAAGGAGAGGTTGATGACGTTGCGTAGGTGGGGTGCGATGGAGCTTCCGGCTTTGTTGAAGATGTGGTGCGGGAAAGGGTCTGACGGGGAGCCGGAGTGGATTCTGCTCATGGTCTTGATGGGGTCATCGATGTTCACGTTGGCCCAGGCTGTCAAGGGGTCATGGTCGATAGTGTGCGGCGAGTCTGGTGTGTCGGGGTCTGTTGGGGCAGTCCGGGTGTCGAAGCTGTCGTGGATGTCGGTGATCTTGCGGTGGAAGAAGGTGGCGAGGGAATCGCACAGGGCTTGCGACGGCGGGATGTCGTTGGTGTTGGAGCTGGGGTTGGAGAGTTCCTTCACGATGATGAAGAGCTCCTTGCTGTTGTGTGCATTGTTGTCGAGGCGGTCTTTGAAGGAGGTCCTCTTGGCGGACCTGATGAGTTGATGGTGGTGGCGGATGGCGTCTTTGTGGGCTGCGTTGCTGTCCGGTGTCTTTTCATTGTGCCATTTCTTGTCTAGATTCCGGCAGGTACGTTTGGATGCTAGGAGTTCCGGGGTGAACCAGCTGGCTCTCTTGCTGGTGTCTCTGTATGTGGGTTTTTTCAGCGGGGCGAGGGTGTTTCCGCAGTCGTCCATCCATCGTCTGAGGTTGCGGGCAGCGTCGTCGGGGTTGGAGGGGTAGGTGGGTGGGCTGAGAGCGAGGTTTGTCTGTAGTTAGTCTTCGGTGACTTTGCTCCAGCAGCGGCGGGGGATCTGTTGGGTGCGGTGGTGTGCTGTGGGTTTCTGGAAGGTGAAGTGGATGCAGCGGTGGTCGGTCCAGAGGAGTTCGGTGGTGTGGCTGAAGGAGACGTGGGAACTTGAGGAGAAGACGGGGTCGAGCGTGTGGCCGGCGGCGTGGGTCGGCGTTGTGACGAGCTGTCTCAGTCCGAGGTTGGCGAGGTTGTCGATCAGGGTGGTGGAGTTGCTGTCGTTGTTGTTCTCCAGGTGAAAGTTCAGGTCTCCGAGGAGGATGTAGTCGGTGGAGGTCAGGGCGTGCGTGCTGATGAAGTCGGCGATGGAGTCGCTGAACTGGGGTCGGGGTCCGGGGGGGTCTGTAGACGAGGGTGCCTCTTAGGGTGGTGTTGGGGTTCGTGTGGATCTGGAAGTGCATGTGTTCGGCGGTGCTGAGAGTGTCGTTGGTGCTGGTCGAGACCCTGATGGCGTCCTTGTGGACGATGGCGATTCCTCCTCCGACTCCGTTGGTGCGGTCTCTGCTGGTGATCTTGTAGCCGTCTGGGATGGCTATGGCGATGTCGGGTGCGGAGTCGTTCATCCAGGTCTCTGTCAGGAAGGCGACGTCCGGTGATGATGTGTCGAGCAGGTCCCAGAGCTTGATGGCGTGTTTGCGTGCGGAGCGGGTGTTCAGTAGAATGCATCGGAGGTGGTTGGGGTCCTTCTTGGTGGGTGCTTCGGCGGCTCTGAGGCAGGTGTAGCTGCAGTTTCGACAGGTGAAGGGACCATGTGTGCGTTTCGGGGCGGCCTTGACGCAGGTGTGGGTCCGTCCAGGGTTGAGGGCGTGGAGTGTGCTGGCATCGTAACGATGGCGGTCGTCGTGGCGGGTGCGGGGGGCGCAAGGGCCAGGGGTTCTGGCCCTGGGCCCGGCCTTCGGCGCACCAGCGGCGCGCCCGCTGCGCGCGGCCGCCATGTATGGGGAGGTGGGAGGGAGGAGCAGCTGGGAGGCGGGAGGCGGGAGGCAGGGGCAGCGAATGGGCAGAGAGGGGGCGGGGCCACAGGGGATGCAGCGGCGGGAAACGGGAGCGGAAACAGAAGGCAAAAAGGGCACGGTGTTAGGGGCACAGCAAGGGGCAGAATACAGAAGCGCACAGGGGGCAGCGAGGGGCACAGAAAGAAAAAACGGGCACAGAGCAGATGGGGCAGCGAGGGGCACAGAAAGAAAAAACGGGCACAGAGCAGATGGGGCAGCGAGGGGCACAGTATAACAAACGGGCACAGAGCAGATGGGGCAGCGAGGGGCACAGAGTAACAAACGGGCACAGAGCAGATGGGGCAGCGAGGGGCACAGAATAAATACGGGCACAGAACAGATGGGACTGCGCGGGGCACAGAGAGAGAAGACGGGCACAGAACAATTAGGACAGCGAGGGGCACAGAATGAGAAGCGGGCACAGTACAGATCGGACACAGGCAACAGAAGAGAAATGGCAATACAAGGCAAGAGGAAGATACAAACCTACGGCCTACCACTGGCCACCAGGGATGAGGCGCAGGTGGTAGCCTGTGGGTGGAGGAGGGCCTCGAATTTCCTCAGAACGGCAGCTGGGGCAGGGACCACACAGGCGGTGCTGTGCGGAGGGGGAGCGACCTACCAACATGAAAGTACTTACGTTTTGAGGGTGGAGGATATGTGCCATGTAGGATTTATGATATTTGTCTTCTTTTCAAACTACCACCCATTGTACACATTCCCCCTGCCCTTTCTTCTCCACTTGAATTTACCTTTCCTGCACTGATAAAATTCTGCTGTCTGAATTCTCTCAAAAGGCACTTGTTCATTTGTCTATGTCAGTGTTCCAGGGCACAACTTGTGCTCACCATTTCTTGACTATTGAATGTTCCTTCTGCACTTTGTCCCTAATCCTGCTTCCTTTCTCTTCCTCCTGCTCCATGTTCTCTGGAACGCTTTACCTATTCATATTTCAATTACCTACACTCTTTATTCCATTAACTGTTGAATAACCATTTTCATCCCACACTTGAGTCTTCCCTTTGTCATGTTGCTCTAATTTCACCTGGACTATTGTGTGCATTGTAGTTTGTAATTACAGAAAGTCCTTCGGTGAAAGTGCTCTATCATGAATGCAATAAATAAAAAGAATAAAATGCACCATAACTGATGTTCAGTTGAGGGACTTTACAGCCCTGTTGTCAGGGTCTCTCTCTCTCTCGCTATGCCTGCGCGCACAAGGATCCTTCTGGAGGGCACAGTTATGTCATGTGCTAATCCTTTGCAGTCCTGAATTCTATCTAAATTTCCACCAGCACAGCAATCTGAAAGGTGAGCAGGAGGCACATGCCCTACCTGGGAGTATGGTGGGACTACAGCAACTGTACCTATTTCAACAGAGATACACTTAGCCGTCTAGCCCCTGCCCCACCACAACCAGTGTGTGCCTCATTGCAAGCCATCCTGGAAAAACAGTGTGAATGCAGTGCTGATCATTCAGCCTGTAAACGCATTTTCATGTGCTACAGCTTTTACAGCTGGATTGATCATTTAACTTTCCCTGTTCAACCTCTGCCCTCTTTCCACACCACAGCAGGGTCCCCCTCTCTCCCCCTCAAAAGGTCTCCATCTCGCCACCATTCCTGTATTTGCTAAAGCTTCTTAAATATCAAATAACTCATCTAGGCAGGAGTGATGGATACAGGTTACATCTTAAGGATTTTGGGGGCCGTGGGCCAAACATATTTTGGGGGCCCCTGTTCGGCACAGCTTTGAATTTATAATCCAATTTCAGCTCTTTTATGCCATGTTTGGCCAGGTCACTGACTGCGGACAGGCACGCTCGTCCAAATTCTAAATGTGCTTCCATCTAATATTCAGGGATAGTGACAATATTGTAAAACAGCAGCAGCTCACTAATATTACTGCAAATAGTCTCTGTGTCCCCCCCTTCCATTTCTCATATGAGAGGTCCTCTTTTGATCTAAAAGAACTTTTTTTATGGGTGTTGCATAAAACATAAACACAACTCTGCAAAATGTCTGTATTACACTCTCAAACATCACCCATAGTAAAATTAATTAAAGGAATACGGTATTTAAAACAATCTGTTTAAGAATTATTCAAGGTCAGCGGGGCAAGACCCCTTGCAGAACAGAGCTGGCTCTATCAAGGGGCCCCCTGAAAGGATGGGGCCCTGGGTCAGAGCCTATTATGCCCATGCCTTAAAACGTCTCTGGATGGATACATAAGTACTGGGCAGAGGAAAGAAGAATTGGAGGAATGAAAGTTAGCCATGAGTAGCCCAGCCATTATCTCCTTATCGCCTTCCTTGCCCCCTTTCTTATGTCTAGATAGAGGTGTCCAAGTGCTATGCCGGCAAACCCATATATACTTCCTTTGAAGGAGACACACTATTCTCCAGAACTAATGATTAACTCAAATATATTATCATCCCATCACTCTGCAATTTACTGCATTTATTAACACCCTTGTACCAAAAAGCAAACTTGAGCTCTGAGCAACATCCACCCTGTAGTGAGTTACAAATGTGGAAGTTGTAGACCAATTTGCCACTCAGCAGCAATCGTTCCCTGAGGCTCCACCCCATTCAACCCCAAGAGGAATGATCTATCCTGATTAGAACCAAGTGCCTAAAGACCTGTCAAAATACAGCCCAAAGAAATAACGTTAGATAGATGGAAAGAGATGATAAGGTTGTTTTGTTTCGGACTATGGTAACAGTGCAGAACTGTGGGGGCCACTCCAGGTCGACCCGTCCCAGTCCAATAGACAACAGTTTCCAGAAAACATCAAGTGAAAGCTCACGACTAGAAACATTCATTTACAAGCCCCTTGTGCCGCTGCTGCATCGCTTTTAAAATGGGAAAAAGTGACGCACCAGCGGCGCAAGGTGCTTGTAAATAAGCCCCACTGTGTTCATCTTACAAGGTGTGCTTTGGCAAGGATAGAAGTCCTTCATTTACGCTACATGTAACCAGAATGCAAGAAAGGCAAAGCAGGACTGGATGAGCTGCTCACACAGACTCCTCACACAAAAAATCTGATGGAGTTTGAGCAATGCATCACCGAGCAAACAGCCCTTGGCTGTGGAGCGGTTCCACACCGGGGCGAGGTTAGGTGCAGGCCGCGTGAGCTGCATGGACCTGCGTCACGTAGATGAGCCGCCAGCCCTGGGTGATAAATGGCACGTGCGTGGAGGTGACAAATTACCTCTTTAAAATACAGCAGCCACTAAATAAAAAGCAAGTTGATCCTAACCCGATTAGATAGGCGCAGTCTCCTCACGGCGCGCGACGCTCTGTGAAATTAATGGCTGTGGCATTTTGCTGCAGATACTGTACAGGGCCTTCTGCTCTGCTGGCTTGTTTGATTTCGCCACACTTCGCGAACCCTTGCCCGTCCAGGATCCCCAAGGCCCGTGGCGCTGAAAGCACTGACGCCCAGTGGCCCACGCATGCACACTAGAGAAGAGCTGTGCAGGAATTTTTCTGCAATAAAGTGCTTAGGGCAAAAAAAAGACAAGCATTTGCAATGCAATATGTCTCGCATTTTCGAGAGTTTAAGCTATTGGCATTGTAAATGACAATGCCTTTTATTTATATGTTTTGATAATTAACACATAAATACAAGGCATTGTCATGTACAATGCCAATAGCTCAAACTCTTGTAAATGCGAGACCTATTCAAAGAAGCGGCCGCCATTGCCCCGGGCTGCTTAGAAAGTGAAAGCGCGCATGGCGCACTGAATGTTGCAGGAAAGCATGTTGTGCCTGCAGTAGGAGAAACTACTCAAAGAAAATAGTGCTTACAGACTAAACAAGCATTGGCATAGCCAATAGGTCTCGCTTTTGGGACATTATAAGTGTTTAGCCATGCAATGGTTGATGTTGTTGCACCAAGGATATTGTGCTGCATAACTAAATACTTATAAGGTCCCAAAAGCTAGACCTATTGGCTATGCCAATGCTTGTTTTGGAAAGCTGTCATTCTGATCAAATGAACTCCCCAGAGCCAGATCAGTCACCTGATAGTTCCAAGGCTCCATATTCACAAAGCTCAGTTTTTAAATGGCACCCTATCAACCATGTAGAAATCTTCTTCCATGACATGGACTATACTTTAAATATTGTTAGTCAACATCCAGCACCTCTGATCCTACATGGAAACCATTCAAACCTAGGTTTCTACAAGCTACTTGTAAGTGAAGCCAACCAAACTGAGTTCTTGCTCATCAATGAGGGCAGCATGCTTTACGCCCAGAATGAAGCATCAGTGTCCAACATGAGCCTAGATGGCTAATGTCTATAGTTCACTCACTATGCCATGCCCCCTTAGCTTCCACACACACCAATGTTTGCTTAGCTATAAAGGTCATCCTATGATCCACAACAACAAGGGCAATGCTCAGCTCTCTGGCCTTGCAGACACCACGCTAGTTCAATGAAGAGCTGCATGCAGCCAAATGCCTCATCATCAAAGGAAATTGGATGGACCAGAATGAAGAGAAATAAACACCCTTTCACTATCTACGCCCTGAGAGTCATAAACAAATGCACCTTATATCTCCGACTCCCCTAGACACAATTTAGGGGTTCTACCAATAACGCAGAATCCTCTCCTGCTCCTCACTGCAGAAACATTGGTGCGCAACAGCCTGCAACATTGGGTGATGACGGACCTCTGTGCCATGTATGACTAAGGGACATTCGTGTTCATAGAGCATAGGAAATCTACCAATATATTTGATTCCATTAGATCAGTTCCTTTACTCTCGATTGAGATGCACGGCCTGCGAGCACCTCCCTGGTTTTCCAGTGGAACCAGCAAATTTTACCCCACTGACAGCCCTTGTACAGTCCACTGATGCAACCTGATGGGCCCCCAGACTATACCCGACTTTCGCATCACTCAAACCACCACACTCAGACCGTGCTACAAGTGCATGGGAGCGAGATATAAGCAACACCATCACATAGGCACAGTGGCGATTTTGTTGCTTGCAGACCAAACTTGTTTCATTAAATCACTGCTACATGCTACTGCATTTCAAATTACACCACGCTTACTCCACATTCACTAAACGGGCTAAGATAGACAACACAATGTCACATCAGCCCTAAATGTGTCTAAGACTATGTGGATGTCATTCACCTAGTCCGGTTGTGCCAAGCTGTACAGCCCTTTGGAGCACAGTAACAACTATGCTGTTGGACATACTGGACTATCATCTAGACCTAAAACGGCTCTCTTGAGTTATGTCAAATATAAACCATCCGGGATCTACCGACTCGCAGGCCTGGCACTCCTGCTAGCTAGCAGGAGGATGGCCATGCGTTGGTTAAGTATTCACTCCCCCCACTATGCAAGACTGGCAAACAGACTTTGCGCTTTGCAATACGAGGTGTGAAGTATACGCCAAACTACAGCCCCTACTTCCCGCCCCAGGGACATATGGGGCCCCCTCCGCACCTACTTAGCAAAGACTGCAACAGATACCTCGGATGGGGGAATCAGACCCTCTGACTCAAGTGCTCTATTGGACTTATCAGACCAGTCACCACGGTGATCTACAGACACTGTTTGGGGGAAACAGTACACACCACGCTGCCCTCTGCATACTGACTGGACGACTGCTGCACCTAGTTAGCATTTCAATGATTGCAATGTTATCGCACTGCCAAAGTTCCGCAATGTGATATGAGCTTATCGAGATGAGCCTCCTGTCCTGCTGATTACGTGTTCTGTTCTGCTTACGTACCTCTAAACCTAGTACAAAAACCTTAGTTGCAATCGGAGACTGGTCCATAGTATGTTATGTACTTCTGTCTGTTAAAAAACGAATACATTTTTTTTTTTTACTATTTAGGAAAGAACTCAAAGCCTACTATTTCACTATGTTTTTGTCAACCACTGTTTAACTTTGTCTCTGCTTGTAATCACCAACCTAACATAAAGACCACCCTTGATGTATGAACCCCAAACTGCCTCTTCAAAAATATATTTGTGAACCACCTCAAATCTGTAAACACCCTTGCATGCACACCTAACACCCACATCAAGGTTATTATGATGAAGAGAGCTTTGTTGCCCTCTGGAATCAAGTCTGTGGTATATAAATACCCACCCCCTTCAAAACAAAAATGAAATCAATGTTAATAGAAGCTGCATTCCTTGTATGCATCACTACGGGCCACCCAGATCTCTACTGCTAACACTAGTATTCTCCTTGATGGTTGCGTCCAAAAAAAGTGCCACGTGAGCTGCTGCATCTGAGTTGGGTGTGTTCATTGGAGGGCAATGCAAAATGAAGAAAAATGTTAATCAGTGTAGCAAACCTGGTTAATGTATTAATATCATAAACTATGTAGGTCAACGCTGTGCAACAAATGTATTCCCATACAATCCGTCTAAGGGCGGGAGGGCCTTGCTACTTTTAAGAGCAAGATACACCCTGGCCGGATTATGTGGTCATCCTTTCCAAAATAATCAGTCACAGAAATGCACTGGACTGTCTCAGTGGAATGAGAAAGGCCCAGTCTGTTTAACAGTTGGCTCTATGAGTGGTGCTCCTATAGCCAAAACATTCCCCAGATGCCACAAAGCATCACCTTCCTGATCTAACTTTGCAGAGCAATAGAGAAATCTTCAAGTTTGTATTCGAGCTGTGCAAAGGAAAGACCGGATGGAAGCTGTGCACATAATTTACTTTCAGTCACTCCATTTAAGGCATCGACAAGGTAGAACGCGGCAGTCGCTCAAAAAATGTGCCTCCCACAGTATGCTGAACTCAAGCATTTCAAACAGCAGAAACACCACATAATAAAAAAAAATCTGCGCCATTCCTAATGTCTGCATCTATAAAATAGATCCAAATTTCTTGAGGTTAAAAAGCTAACACACCAGTTGTTTAGATTTTCATTAAAAATCCTTATGGCGATCACGGACAGAAATCGAGGCTGCCTGCATACTGTGAATGCTTCTAATAGCAGTGATCTTGTATTTTGTTTACAACTGACACATATCAACCCACTGGTTCGTGGTGCGTAGTTTATAATAGGTTTAGTATTTTAAGGATCCCCTACGCCTGAAAGTAAACAAGGTCAGAAATAAAGTGCTATAAACTATATGCACCTTAATAACAAAATCCTTGAGGATTTGCAGAATTTATCAATGACAACAACTAAGTTTAAAAAAGGCCCAGATTTTATCAATTACTCTAGGTAGGATAACTACAAAAATAAAATAAAACGTGGGGGTTCTACGTAACGTGACATATTTAACATATTAAAACATTTCGCGTGTTCTCTACATTTTGCGAATCTCTTGATTCATTATTGATTCCTAAGGCACAAGATGCAGTGACAGCCGTGAGGCGCCGACCTCAGCATCTTAGATGATGCTGAATGCTTTTCCGTTGACGTCACAACAGTTCTAATGTGGCGTCTGTATCCCAAGGACTACTCGATGAACAATGCTACAGGTGATCTCAGGAAACAGGATGATTCGCTCTCCGTATTTCAGGGGCGTCTCGAGTGCACGAGAAGCGAATGTGGCTCCCAAGCACAAGTTAGGTATATGACAACGCGAGCAGCGTTCCATGTTCTATAAACACCACGAGCAATGTACATCACTCGCGAATTCTTCTTATACATTAATATAAAAGGATACTCTAAATGTCTTCATCAACCCATCTGCACAGCTTAACTAAGTACCACAAGTTATATTAGCTGCGGTAAACAACAAAACCTAAACCTTCTCAAAAGTACACGTACCTATACAGCTAATAACTTTCTTCGACAGTTCAAGAACATAACACCATACACCACGTACTGCATTTTATATACAGCACCAGACACTAAAGTCTTAAAGGGGGTAAATATTGCAAGTGAATTGCAACAGAAAGTTCGCCGAGAGCACAAACTTGATTCTACAACACAGTAAAATAGCCATTTTCAATGTAAAAGGAGAGTACAGAAGTTGCTCACCCCTGAAAACAAATAAAAGAGGGTTGCTTACGGATGTGGAGCCGGATGAGGTGGCAATGTAAACTTTGATCACCATCCTGCCGAGCTGTAGTCTTCAGCGTGTACTATTGGAGTCCTGTCGCTGCCTTGCGAATGAGAGGTACAGGCTGCGGTTTCTGCTCGTTCGTTCAGGAAGCCGGAGCCAGCGGGAGCACATTGCCCCGCCCACTAGTCCCGCCCTTGGTCCCCGCCCACAGCAGTCTCTGAGGTCACATCAGAGCTGCCTGCTGGTGCGAGTGAGACAAAACTCTGAGCAGGCTGTGTGGGCTTTGAAAAGTATCCGTATCCACAGACCACCAGATTCGAGCGCTGCAAGAGCCTCTTTTCTCTATGTAGTGCACTAAAAACAACTGTACACGACAGTCTCAGGAGAAACAGAACGCCGTTTCGTACAGGAATGGTACATGCAAATAAATCTTTACTGAGTGCCATGCCAGAAGGGGATGCAATCCACGCTTGGATTTATTGTTGTGCGGCCACGTTACAGCTCTCTCGCTGCGACTGCGAGTGAAAACAAGAGAGGAGCGGGGGCGAGCGAGTGCGGCAGCCTGCAGAGCTGACCAGACGCTCGTGCGTCGTGGCCTTTTGCCTGCGATTACACGCGCGGCAGACATGTGTTTCCAATTATCGCGCCCGCGTCTGGGCACGATAATTGGAAACACATGTCTGCCGCGCGCGTAACCGCAGGTAAAAGGCCACGACGCACGAGCGTGTGGTCAGCTTTTGAAACCCCCTAACATAAAGTCTTCGCTTAGCAGCGCTTGCGCGCTACTCGAGGCTCGACCTAAAAAGACTCACCGTGTAACAACCGAAGTAAAAGGGCCAGTCCTCATGGGAGGTTACGAATGAAGACAAGGCGGTACTAAGGAGGGACTAACAAGCCTATTAATGAATCAGAAGCCAGAATTTACGATGGTCAATGACACAAACCAATGGCAAAAATGGGTGGAGAGTGGGCGGGGCTTCTATTCCATACTCCAATAAAGCATGGCTCGCAGAGCAGCGCATGCGCTGCCCAGGCCCGACCTATAAACAATCATTAACCAAGTGCAGTTCTTCTCTACAGAATCCACTGCAAATGTCAGATGGATTCTTATTTGCTACAATACTCAGGCGGAGCCACTTCCCTTATATATCAAGAAGTGTATTGTTTGACCATGTGGTGCCTGTAGGTGGAAGGCTTAGGTACAATATAGGAGTAGTGTTCACCACTGGAGAGCGAGAGATTAGGGAACCAGTTGCACTCGCCCACTGTCAATATTCACACACACATGAGCAACTGATTACTCGGAAAAATGTCTTGGGAAACCGGTGGATGTCGCAGCGGCAGGACCTAGGTAATCCCGAGGTGCCTGTTCTTTGACGAATGTGTGACTACAAGAGGGCACCATCCCGCATGAACCGCATGACCCTTGAGAAATTACACTAGAGGAAAAACTCCTCTGAAACAAAGAACAGAGATAGGTGAGAGCTTTAGTCCTCATGAGTGTGCATGTTGTGTGTGCACAAGAAAGGACAAGGACACCAACGAGACAACCCTGACAAAGGCCCCAAGACTCGACTGGGCTCACAGTGAGGGCCGAAACATGTTGGCACAAAAAGAATTGGGTATAATTGAGTGATAATACTTAATAGAACCCAGCAAAATATTTTTATCCATACCCTAGGCACCCTCTAAATAAAGTGAAAATCCTTGGGTTTACCTTGAGGTATTTAAAAAAAAAAAGATTTTTCACCATTCTGGGTGCCTGTTTATCCAGCTTGCTTTATCTAAGAACTCCCATTTCCACCTATGGTTGAGTCCGCCCTGGTAGTATCACCTTACCAGGGTGTGGATAGGTGCCGATGATGAAGCATGTCACGATAAGTGAGTGAGGCGTCTACTCCAATATCTTTGGACACCCCTCTAGGAATGGGTGTCACCCAATCCTGATACAGAATTGGGAACTAGATGAGTAATCACTTGCTCATGTGTGTGTGAACAATATAGGAGTAACCACAGGACACTAAAAAACATTTTTTTAAGGAATGCAAAGATTACTTACAAAAGATTTGGGGCCTCTTTCCAATTTGGATGTAAATGGAAATTAGGAATTCAGCTTCGGGAGGAAGTATTATATGAGCAACTGTGTTCACACTGTAAAATCTGCTGGAATTCTTGCAGGGAAAAAAATTAAACATTCTGAGTTTTGCAGGTCAGAATGAGGGAAAACCTGCAACGTGGGACAGAGAAAGTGCTGGTTTCATTGTGACAGAGCACTGGGCCCTTCTTACCATTTATCCTGCAATAGACATTTGGTAGTTACCTGAGAGGTAAAGGGGAGTTATCATCAATCCAACAATTCAATTTACAGTGTAACCTTTTTGGTCACACATTAAGGACACAGATTCGATAAGCAAATTTAAAGGAATTTATTACAAATTAAGAGTCAGACTAATGTATATAAATCTCAAAAACATAGTGTATAGATACAAAATCACCAACGGTATGCCAGAACGTCGAATTAAATTAAGCCTTTGTAACAAAAAGCATACAAGAAATCCAGTTACGACAATACAGAAGATAAGAAACAGAATTTGATGATCGCTGTACAGGTTTTGATCATTCCGTTTATATGTGAATAAATATGAAGTACCTTAAACTAATTCTAAGCTAAATTTGAAGGCCAAGGAAACCTAGTTAAATCAGGGAAAGCAAGAAGGTTTCAGCATAGTGGAGACTTCAGTAAAAGTTCTCCAAATGAGGCAAAGTATAGCATAAAGCCACAAAATGGAAATATGGGCAGAGATGTCTAAACCTCTCAAATACCAAAGGGTATCTAACTAAGACTAAAGTTTGAACACCAATCTAACCCACAGAACATTCAAGAATTCCACGTCATCCTCTCCAGTAGATTTCCACATTCTCACAGGAGAAATTGGCAACTTTCCTCAGTTTTCCCATCCTATGGTTTGGACATCGTGACGACCTTGAATGTCTCCCTGCTCCTGATACGACGTAGTCTTCTTTTAGTTCAGTAGCGCCTCGTATCCTTGTCAAAGGTTCTCCTCCCGTACTTCACTAACTCTAATACACAACATGCCTTTCTCTGACTATGAGATCATGTGACTGCACCTGTGAAAGAAGGAACATTGCAGTGCAAACAAAACTTTTATGTTGAAGGTTAAACATTGAAGACCAAATACTTAAGGCCTTTGGTTAAGCTAACTTAATAAAACAGTCAGTGTACATGGTAAATACATTATTATATATGCACCTAAGATTATAGAATAAATGCAAACATTAATATATGAATACATGAGTACATAAAATTAAATTTCAGTAAAGGCAGTATAGCTCGAAATGCACAAGTGTAAATGTGAACAAAAACTGCAATTTGTGACATTATAATGAAGATATTTGGGCGCACATTTGTGTAAATACTATTTTCTCCAGTGGGTACACTCCAGCAGTATTTTTAAGGCTTCATTCTACATTAATAGGATTAAGGCACTCAGAATATATGGTGCTAAGTGCAAATAAATATTACTCTTCTGTGACATTGAAGAGTGGAGCTAAAATTACACTGCTCCAATTGTTACATAGTATATATATATATATATATATATATCCAAATGGGAAAAGATGCTCCTGCTGGAAGCCGGAGGCCCGTGGAAGGTGGCGCGAGAGTCGGCGGAGCCGCCGATAATCCAATTCCAAATGTCAGAGACCAATCGCTCGCACACTCGGAAAAATGAGGCAGGTTTGGAAAACAAAAAGATTTATTCCGTCATAAATCTACGTGACGCGTTTCGCCTAACGGCTTGATCACACAAAGTGCACTTAGTGAAAGCCTCGTTACATACTGGTAGGTAGAAATTAACAAAGGACTACTTGGCTGTGGGCGAATCGCCCGTAATATCGGCGGGATGCGCTTAGGGTGCGCGGATCCCGCCGAGAAAAAAAACGAGACCGCGCTTCGTGGTTAATTGGCCCCCGGGTGGGCCAAGTCCCGGGGGCATGGGGGTTTATTTAATAATATGGGGGGCCTCTAAGGCCCCCAAGCCCCGGGACCGCCACCCCCAGGGCTTTAAAACAATAATGGTGCGGGAGGCCTCTCGGCCTCCCGCAGCCCCGGAGACCGCCACCCCCGGGCTTCTTTTATTTAAAATAATACACCTGTGTGGGGGTGCTCGAGCCCCCCACACGCCCGGGGACCGCCACCTCCCTGGGGCACAAAAAAAAAATGCTAATTTGGGGTCCGGAACGGACCCCGAGCCCCCGGGACCACCACCTCCCGGGGGCTGTGCATGTGAAGGGAGGGGGGCCGCGCAGCCCCCCTCCTGGAGCCCTTGATGGCCCTGGGGACCGCCACCCCCCAGGGCCGGCTCCTGCAGTGTCCCGGGGTGCCTACCCCCGGGACACTGTAGTTTGCAATGACAGGACGGGAGCCTCGCGGCTCCGTCCTGTCATTACAAACTGCTTGGATATTGGAAGAGAGAGCAGGAAACCTGCTCTCTCTTCCAATATCCAAAGCACATTGCTTTCCACATGGGGAGCTGCATGTTAGCAGCTCCCCATGTGGAAAGCAATGCCGGCTCCCGCAGGAGGCGGGGAGCCGGCAGGGTCCGTGGGGAGTTGGGGTCCCCACGGACCCCAAAGGATAGGGCCAGCCCCGGGGATGGGGTCCCCGGGGCAAGTAGTGGCCCGGGAGGGGGCCACGCGGCCCCCTCTCCAAAAATAATTAATTTTTTTTTTTTTTAAATAAAAAAATAAAGGCCGGCCCCGGGGGATGGGGTCCCCGGGGCCATAAGTGGCCTGAGGAGGGGGGCAACGCAGCCACCTCCATCAGTTTAAAAAAAAAAAAAGTTCAAGCCCCGGGGGATGGGGTCCCCGGGGCCGATTAAGGCCTGGAGAGGGGGGCCACGCGGCCCATTTCCAAATTTTTTATTTTAAAAAAAAAAATATTAGGGGGCAGGCCCTGGGGGATGGGGTCCCCAGGGCCAATAAATTAGAAAAAGAAGGGGGCCGCACAGCCCCCCTTCTTAAAAAAAAAAAAAGACCGGCATCGGCTGGAGGCCACACCCCCTTCTTTCACCACTCTGCAAACGCGCCCCCTGGCGCGTTTGCAGATGGGGAACGAATTCCCCTTGAATACTGGGGGTCCCTGAGGCCAACTAGCCCACCAGGAACCTCCAGTATGCGCCAGGGGCTGCGTTGCAGAGAGGTGTACAGAGGCCACGCCCCTTTTACACCTCTCTGCAATGCAGCTCTGTGGCGCTTACTGGAGGTACCTGGTGGGCTAGTTGGACCCCAGGGACCTCAGGATTCAAGGGACTTAATCCCCCAACTTAAAACGCGCCACGGGGCACGTTTGCACAGTGGTGAAGGGAGGGGGCGGGGCTTCAGGTGACATGTGTGCAAAAAGGCCCCGTGGTGCGTTTTAAGATGGGGAATTAAATCCCCTTCAATCCTCAGGGTCCCTGGGGGCCAACTAGACCACCAGGTACCTCCAGTAAGCGCCACGGAGCTGCGTTGCAGAGTGTTGTAAAAAGGGGCGTGGCCTCTAAACACCACTCTACAACGCAGCTCTCTGGCGCATACTGGAGATATCTGGTGGGCTAGTTGGCCCCTAGGGACCCTCGGGATTGAGGAGGAATTAATTCTCCAACTTAAAACGCGCCACAGGGCGTGTTTGCAGACATGTCACCTCAGGCCCCACCCCCTTCCTTCACCATTGTGCAAATATTCCTCTAAAATCAGCCGAACTACGAATTCCGATTTACTCACCTGTTATCAGGAGAGACCTCAGTGCTGCATCTTTGAGCCCAGTACTGATCCTGAAAAGTAATTTTAACCGTACTTACCAGTAACTTGAATTTCCTTCCATAGGCTAACATTGACTGGTTTCACTTGGAAATTCTTCTAAGTGTGGAGTTTTGGAACTTTATAATATTCCTCTAAAATCAGCCAAACTACGAATTCCAATTTACTCACCTGTTATCAGGAGAGACCTCAGTGCTGCATCTTTGAGCCCAGTACTGATCCTGAAAAGTAATTTTAACCATACTTACCAGTAACTTGAATTTCCTTCCATAGGCTAACATTGACTGGTTTCACTTGGAAATTCTTCTAAGTGTGGAGTTTTGGAACTTTATAATATTCCTCTAAAATCAGCCGAACTACGAATTCCGATTTACTCACCTGTTATCAGGAGAGACCACAGTGCTGCATCTTTGAGCCCAGTACTAATCCTGAAAAGTAATTTTAACCGTACTTACCAGTAACTTGAATTTCCTTCCATAGGATATCATTGCCTGCTTTTTGCTGAAAAAGTTTCTAAGTGTCGATTTTTGAAACATACAAATATTCCTCTAAAATCAGCCGAACTACGAATTCCGATTTACTCACCTGTTATCAGGAGAGACCTCAGTGCTGCATCTTTGAGCCCAGTACAGATCCTGAAAAGTAATTCTAACTGTACTTAACAGTAACTTGAATTTCCTTCCATAGGCTAACATTGACTGGTTTCACTTGGAAATTCTTCTAAGTGTTGAGTTTTGGAACTTTATAATATTCCTCTAAAATCAGCTGAACTACGAATTCCAATTTACTCACCTGTTATCAGAAGAGACCTCAGTGCTGCATCTTTCAGCCCAGTACAGATCCTGAAAAGTAATTCTAACCGTACTTACCAGTAACTTGTATTTCCTTCCATAGGAATCCATTGTCTGGTTTTCAGCAGAAAAGTTTCTCAGTGTCGATTTTCACAAACTACAAATATTCCTTAAAAATCGCCTGTATGACTTAAACGCATTCTTTCAACTGTTTACAGGAGATGAACCAGTGCTGGATCCAGGATCCACCAGTGAGTAAGAAAAAGTAACTGAAAACACTACTTACCTGCTAAGTGAATTTCCTCCCATAGGATAACATTGGTGATTCTATGTGAAAAAGTTTCTGTCAACTTTTAAAATACAATAATATCCCTTAAAAATCACTACTGTAACCAAAACGCTTTTACTCAACTGTTTACAGGAGATGTCCCAGGACTGAATCTAGGATCCAGTCCTGTGGTTAGAAAAGTAATCGATAAAGTAACTAATTGCATTTAACTAGAAATTCACATTGAGCTCAATGTTTGAAATTGTGTTGCCCATTGCAACAACTGTAACTACTGTACTTAAAAGTCTATTCCCTATTTGCAAAGTATTTAAACTAAAGTAATTCATTCTGAGAAAGTATATTTTGTAATGTAATGTATAATGTAATTACAATGTAATTTAAAAAATAAAATATCTAAAAATAAATAGTTTTAAAAAATGTTGTAAATCAGTATCAAAAAAATAAATATAACAATTAATACATTTAAAAATTGTCATTTACAAAACCTTTGAATTTCACTGAAAAAACCATAGGTTTTAGGGGCATTATAGTTAGAAATTAGCATTTAAAAAAACCTTTGAAATTCACTGAAAAAACCATAGGTTTCAGGCACGTTATAGTTAGAAATTAGCATTTAAAAACCTTTGAAATTCACTGAAAAAACCATAGGTTTCAGACACGTTATAGTTAGAAATTAGCATTTAAAAAACCTTTGAAATTCACTGAAAAAACCATAGGTTTTAGGGACAATTATAGTTAGTTGGACATTTCACTCTTACAAAACCCGTGAAATTCCCCGTTATAGTTAGTTCAGGTAACTATAACTCGCGCCCCGCAATGCACTGCTGATGACATCACATATTACATCACTCATGACATGGTCAGTGACATCACTGATGACATCACTGATGACATCTCAAATGACATCACTGATGACATCACTGATGACATCATCCACGTGATAATCTGATGCACCTCCTCACACCCTAATATAACCTTTGATACACCCACTCTAAATTACAGACTGCCATTCGCAAAACCATAGACACTCCAACACCAATAACTACATACCCACTCACTGATTCTTAGGTCTACACACACACATCCACTCACTCACCCGTACAGTCACTCATACTTACGGTCACTCAGTACAGGACTATCATATGCACTCATACTCCTATAAAGACACTCAAACACCGCCACTCATCCATAGAGGTACTCACACACCTAGTCAGTCATGCAAATAATTAAACACACTGCCATTTACTCACCTATACAGTTATACACACACCAGCTCACTTATTCATACAAATACTAGCACATTCTTACGCTCTTATACAATCACTGATACAAGCACACACTCATCCATACAGTCACTCTCACAATCACACACTCTCGCTGATAGCTATTTATATACTCCTACACACATATATACTGCCTTTCACATATGTAGTTACTCACACATGTACCACTGGGACATACATTCATTCACTAACACACTCTTACACACACTTACCCACCCATACAATCTATCACAGATGCACTCTTGAAACCATCCACCCAGTGAATCACCCACTCACACAGCTATGCACAGAGTCGCACACACCCCACCCACACAAACACTCAGGCACCCATACAGATACTCAGAGAACCAATCAATAACTCATATAGACACTCATGTAGCTATTCACAAACCCATGCAGCCACTTACACAGCAACAGACAGACGGATACAGACATTCACCCAGTTTAGTCACTAACCCATGCATTCAGTAAGATACGTCTAATCACTCACTTATAGAGTTAGTCACGCACCTACTAAATCATCCATACAGACACTTATACACCCACTCATTCTTCAATAAGCCTTTCCCTATATATATTAAAAATATTTAAACTTTACAGAAACACACAGTCACTGGATGATGTCATCAGTGATGTCATTTGAGATGTCATCAGTGATGTCATCAGTGATGTCACTGACCATGTCATGAGTGATGTAATATGTGACGTCATCAGCAGTGCATTGCGGGCGCGAGTTATAGTTAGCTGAACTAACTATAACGGGGGAATTTCACGGGTTTTGTACGAGTGAAATGTCCAACTAACTATAACTGTCCCTAAAACCTATGGTTTTTTCAGTGAATTTTAAAGGTTTTTTAACCCGTTAAGTGCTTCTGTCGGCCAGCGGCCGTCGCGAGCACTACCTCGGTAGTGCTGCGCACGTCCGTTGGCCGACGCGGCCCCGCCCGCTTAATAGAACGTTCCGCACTGGCGCGGAACGTTCGAAGCAGTTAACCAGTTAAATGTTAATTTCTAACTATAACGTGTCTGAAACCTATGGTTTTTTCAGTGAATATATATATATATATATTTGCAAGCAATGTGGTCCTGGTTCACAAATTTACATCACACTCCGTGAACTCAAATTCAAAGGATTTTATTTAGATGCACAATCGCTACACCAACGCGTTTTGACCTCTTGGGGTCTTAAACATGGTAGGTAAGTCTTTCTTCACAAAGGTCTTTATACTGGTCCCACTTTAGCCATTTAGGAGGCATTGGGGGAGCTGTAGTTGATTTATACAAATCGTTAAAATCAATCAAACATGAACCCTTCTTTCGTTACAACGAAGATGGTATTATGCTTAGTGCATTATTCAAAAGGGTTTTTTGTGAGTTACCAACATTTTCTGATTAGTATTCAAGATGCATTGTCATGACATGTGATCTAGAGAATCTGTGCTTATTGATTACGGCAGTGTATAGTACACGTATGACATGGTTATATTAGGTCATAAGCCGATCTCATTTCCATATATCTCGGTCACATGTTACATAATGGTTTAGTACTTTTGTCCTTTTCTGATTTAGTATCAGTTGGTCTATGTACACTTTCAATAATGTTTTATCTCACTTTGTATTCACATCGTTGTTCTGTTGGTTTCTAATTTCTAAACACTCATGGATGCTGTAAATGATGGTATCATCTTACAGCTGTAAATAAAGTTCTTCGTCATTATTAAGACCATTAGGAGTCTTAGTTTTAAATGTTATAATGTATTTCAATTCCAAGTGTCTCAATTTTTTAGTCCTGTTTCAACCCAGGTCATTTGAGGAATCATGTCCAAGCTAAAATATTTAATTGACTTCCAATTATTGTTCTGACATTGAGCTAGATGTTTTGCTATTGCATAATGTGGATCACGATGTTTCACTGCTCTTATGTGTTCTAGTATTCTCTTTTTGAGAATACATGTAGTGCTCCCTACATAGCATAGCCCTCAAGCACACTAAATAATGTATACCACAAACTTCGTGTTGCAAGTAATCCTGTATCCAATCTTGATAGTTTTTAATTCCCTATCTTTGATGGTCTGCATGTTCATACCTATTTTGCATGCTTTACAACTGTTACATTTTGCAAAGCCATTTTGTCTTTCTTCTATCCAGTTCTTTGTTAAATTATCTTGGAAATGGCTTCTTACCAATTGATCTTTTAACAATTGAGCTTTTCTGCAGGTAACCAGAGGGCGCTGCCCTAAGCGAGTATCAATTTCTGGATCCTTGGGTATGAGATGCCAATGCTTTTTGATTATGTTTGTGATCTTTTTCCTCTCTTTGCTGTATGTCAAGATTAGTCTTGGTGTTTCTTGACCTTTCTACGCTGGTGTTCTTTGTTTCCCTTTTCGGGGGATTAATGTCTCTGCACGAGGTTTGTTCCTTATTTTATTCAAGCTTTTTAGTAGTTCTCGTTGTCTATATCCTTTATGTCTTAATCTTTGTATTGTGTTGGGAAATTTTGCATCTGCATCTGTTAAGCGGTGTTAAGTGGTGAGGAAGGACTGTTAAGGTAGCAGCCTCAATAACACAACTTCCCACTGCTACAGTGGGTACCAGGAAGGTCATAATAGCGGGGGCCACAACAGCATTCAATTTGGGGCATAATTGGTGAGGAAGGACTGTTTGGGAAGGAGCAGGGAAATCCTCAACACCAATAAAGCAAGGTAAGAAGGTAAGGAATAGGGAGGGACTGCTGGGGGCAACAAAGGAGAAGCCCACCAGCGATGCAACCCCCTCCCCACTGCTTGAAGCACAGGCAAACCTTAGAAAAAAGATGATTTGGCAGAAATGGGCATTTGTATGGTAGAACTAGTGGATACCGCTACAAGTGGTTGGACATCCTGGACACTAGGGCAGGCACCAAGGACCAGAGAAAGACTGTAATAAAGGCCTTTGATATCAATATGCATGGCCCCGGCAATGGCAGAGAGACTAACAAGCAAAATAGAACTGATCAGAAAGCAGACAAGGAGATCCTATCTGGACAGGGTAGACGATCTACAAAATATTATTCTGATAGCAAAAAGAATGGCTGGATGCGTGGCAAGTAGTGGCTACTGTGACAGGTCTTGGGCGAAGCATGCACATGAGAAACAGAAAAAACAATAGGTGCACTCTTGGAGGCAGGCTGAGTCAGGAAGAACTCAACCTCAGCGAAGCAAGAAAGTGAACTAGGGCGCCAAGGGTGAATTCAAATATCACAAGGACATGCATGAGGGATGTGAGAGAAACAGGCCAAGTGTCTGAAGGTTCCACAGCGATGCAAGGAGAAGGCATCACCTCAGGACCCAGCAGCAGTCAAACAGGAGAGGGTGCGCAGTGAGCAAAATAACTTGCCGGCGTATAATAGAAGCATTGCTAGCAGGAGCACAAGCATATGCGGGCTTTGCCAATGTGTTTTACCCATGTTGCAAAGCAGAGTGGCTGCTGTTCAGCTTGGCTAAAAGTTAGTAGCAGAGAGTGGAGTGAGTGGAGTGGAGTGGAGTGGAGTTGAGTGGAATGGAGTGGAGTGGAGTGTTGTGGAGTGGAGTGTCATAGAGTACTGTGGCATAGAGTGGAGTGGCATGGAGTGGAGCTGTGTTGAGTGGTGTAGAGTGGGTTAGAGTGTGGTAGAGTGGAGTATCGTAGAGTAGAATGGCACAGAGTGGAGTGCATTAGAGTGTTGTAGAGTGGAATAGAGTGGACTGAAGTGGAGTATAGTGGTGTTTAGTGGAGTGGCATAGAGTGTCCTAGAGAGCAGCATAGAGTGGAGTGACGCAGAGTAAATTAGAGTGGCATAGAGTGTAGTGTAGTAGAGTGTAGTAGAGTGGAGTGGCTCAGATTGGAGTAGAGTGGCATAGAATGGAGTGGCATGGAGAGGAATGAAGTGTTGTAGAGTGGAGTAGCATAGAGTGGAGTTGCGTAGAGTAGACTAGAGTTGAGTGTCATAGACTGGAATGCAATAGAGTGGAGTGGCATAGAATGGGTGGTGTGGAGTGGAGTAGAGTGTCATAGAGCGGAGTGGCGTAGAGTTTCATAGAGTGAAGTGGCTTAGAGTGGAATAGAGTGACATAGAGTGGCTTGACATAGAGTGGTGTAGAGTGTAGTTGTGTAGAGTAGAGTGTTGTAGAGTGGAGTGTCATAGAGTGGAGTGGAGTGGGGTGGGGTAGAGTGTCGTACAATGGAGTGGAGTAGAGTGTCATAGAGTGGAGTGGCATATAGTGGATTTGAGTGTCATAGAGTTGCATAGAATACAGTAGAGTAGAGCAGAGTGGCATGTCTTAGAGTGGAGTGTTGTAGAGTGAGTGGCGTAGAGTGAAGGGCAGCACAGTGTCATAAAGTGGAGTGGAGTAGTGTGATGTAGAGTGGAGTAGATTGGAATAGAATGGCTTAGTGTGGAGTGGCGTAGAGTTTCATATAATGGAGTGCCGTAGACTAGAGTACAGTGTTTTAGAGTGAAGTGGCATAGAGTGGAGTAGAGTGTTGTAGAATGGAGTGGCTTAGAGTGGGTAGAGTGCTGTAGAAAGTGGCATAGAGTGGAGTCGAGTATCACAGAGTGGAGTGGTGAAGAGAGAAGTAGAGTGGCTAGAGGGGAGTAGAGTGGTGCAGACTGGAGTAGAGTGAAGTGGAGTAGACGTAACTTGTCATAGAGTGGAGTGGCATAGAGTGGAGTAGAGTGTTGTAGGTTGGAATAGAGGGTCATAAAGTAAAGTGGAGTAGAGCATTGTAAAGTGAAGTGTCGTAGAGTGGAGTACAGTTTCGTAGAGTGGAGTGGAGTAGAGTGGAGTAGAGTGTCATGGAGTAGATTAGAGCAGAGTGTCCTGGAGTGTCCTACAGTGGAGTGGCATATAGTGGAGTGGCATAGAGTGGTGCAAAGTAGCGTTGTGGTTCGTAGAGTGGAGTGGCATACAGTGGAATAGAGCAGTGTGCCATGGAGTACAGTGTGTGGAGTAGAGTGGAGTAGAGTGGCATAAAGTGGCATGGAGTGGAGTAAAGTAGCGTGGAGTGGCGTAGACTAGAGTGTTGTAGAGTGGAATGGCATAGAGTGTCGTAGAGTGGAGTGTCATAGAGTGGAGTGACATAGAGTGGAGAGTGGAGTAGTGTCAAAGAGTGGAGTGGAGTAGAGTGTTGTAGAGTGGAGTAAAAAAGAGTGAGTAAAATAGGTTGAAGTGACGTAGAATGGAGTGGTGTAGAGTGGAGTAGAGTCCCATCGAGTGGAGTGGTGTAGAGTGGAGCAGATGGGGAAGTAGCGTGGAGTAGCATAGAGAAGCTTAGAGTGGAGTGGCATGGGTTAGAGTAGTGTTGTATATTGGAGTAGAGTGTCTTAGAGAGGAGTGGCGTACAGTGGAGTGGAATGTCATAGAGTGGAGTGACATAGACTGGCATAGAGTGGCATAGAGGGGAGAAGAGTGTCATGGAGTGGAGTGACATAGAAAGTTGTAGATTAGAGTAAAGTGTTGTGGAGTGGCGTAGAGCATCATAGAGTGAAGTGGAGTGGAACAGAGTAGAGTGGCTTAGAGCGAAATATGGTGTCATAGAGACAAGTCGCATACAGTGGCATTGTGTGGAGTGCAGTGATTCATGTGATATGTGCTCGCTCAAAGTGACTGTCTCTGTTTAAGTGGTGAGTCAAAAAAAAGTTGAAACCAAAAGTCTGTGTGTTTGTGGAAGGGGATGGGTGGAAAAGGAGGTTGTTCTGAAATGAGACCAGCCGCTAAAATGAAACTAGCTTAGCTGCCGCGGGAAACAGCGTTTACAACGCTGTTGGTACAATGCTGTACCATTACAACGCGGTGAGTACAACGGCCGCGTTGTTACCACGCATACCATTACAACGCAAGTCATTACAACGACTTGCTGTAGGGGGCTTTAGGTGTTGGATTTGCAATCCAACACCTTCCCTACTGTTGCACAGACTGGAGTTGGAATAGTAAATTATACTATTCCAAACTCCAGCGCCCCCTACAGCAAGTCATTGTAATGACTTGCGTTGTAATGGTATGCGTGGTAACAACGCGGTCGTTGTACTGACCGCGTTGTAAAGGCATGCGTTATAAACACATGCGTTGCAACGTCATATATTCAGCTGCCGTTGACCAATGAAGACAAAAGAAGTGAGAGTGATGAAGACGCCAACCAATGGTAAGTAAAGGGTGGACTCTAAGCCATTTTTAGGTTTGTTTAAGATACAATAGATCCCGAAGAGACAGTACTTGCGTGCTGCCTCTGACGAGACCTAACATTTGATCCATGTAGTTAGATGAAATGTTGAAACGTTGTAGCCATATTGCAATGATGAATAATCTAACAACCTGATTGTCACTGTTTGAGGTGATGATGGATAACAATCTTAATTTAAAGATGTTGCCATGTTACGTTAGGCCTTCTGAGAAGGTGATGTGTTTTAGTGAGGAAGTTAAGGGGAACATGGCAGAGACGCAGAAGAAACAAACCATTACTAGAAAAGATGAGTGGTGCCATAAACACTTTAAAGTAAGTCAGTGGGTCAAAATTAAGACGGAGGTGAAAGTACAAGAGACTTTGCTTCAAATCTTGACAGAAAGGATTATTGAGGTGCAGTGGCTGCTCCTCCTCAATGGCGGAGGAGCGTCGCCCCACTGCCTGGCTCAGAGCCAGTAAGTGAAAAATAAAACAATGTCTTTGTTTTATTTCTCATTTTCCAGCTCTGAGCCAGCTTGCGAAGGGAGGGCTTTGGGAGGAGGAGTGTGACATGCACTCCATTCCCTAAGTGCGCATATGTGTTTTGGCTGGCTGACTCAGGCCGACCCAAACACACATGCGCACTTAGGTTTTCTCCAGCCCTGCTGCATTGAGCAGCCGGGCTGGAGAAACCCCACAGAATCCCCGGTCTGAGCAGTGCGTCTTTCCTGCCTGCTCAGACCAATCCCTGCGCTGCTCTCATATGACAGCAGCACAGGGATTGCAGGGAATCCGTGACGTGGCCCCAGTGCTTGCTGGGACCATGAAGGACTGTGCCGAGTGCGACGCGGGAGGCAGCTCCAGGTAAGTTTTTATTTTAAATGTATTTTTTATTATAACCCCCGCTCGCTCCCCCTCCTGCACTCCCTACCACCTCTTTATTGTGGCGGCTGCGACTGTTGACGTGGGTTCTAATTCAGTAAAATCACAAGATGGAAGGGTGTGACACTTCCGTAGGGAGTCTTCTTGTGTAAAGCAAGAGTGCAAAACAAAGACTAACAACTATACATCATATTTTAAACAACTTCGCCAGCTTCACAAAGTGTGGAACTGGAGAAATTGAAAAGAAAGAGCAGTAAGCCCTTGAAAAAATGTTCAAACCAGCCTTACTCTCTTCCTCCTCCGCTCTCATTTCTCTCTCTCTCTGTGTTTCCTCTCTCTTATCTAAAGCTCCCACTGTGCCTGTTGCAATTACGTGGAGAAACTCTAGAAAGTGGCTAAGCCACCAGCAGTGGCCATCTACCCTCCAAAGAACCGACCTCCATTGGCTCAAGCCTACCAGGAAAATGCCTGGTCTTATAAACGGGCAGTCTGGACCTGCCCGGAGGCTACTGACAACAAGCACTCAACATCCATTCCCCATGGAGGTCCCGCTCCTTGGAGGGTGGAGTTCTGGAGGAGGGACTAGATGGTCATGCTCATTGGAACATTTTCCACTGCCACTCAGGAATAAGGAAAGACTGTGACCAATGGGCAGCCAATTCTTGGCAGACGAATGCCCTCCCTTATTGGGTGGGGGCAGAATAAGGCTGCCGGGAATTCACACTGGAGATGTTGCAAAGTCAGAAGAAGTCAGTCAACTTTTCCCATACTTGCGATGGGTGACATTTCCCGATTTAGTGGACAACTTTTTAACATTGCATGCCCCTTGTGTGGAAATAACTGAGCGGACTGAAAGGAAGTACGGTGTTCAGGAGGATAGAAGACTGATTGTGTTGGAAGAAGATTGTGATGTGGGCAGAGACAAGATGCTAGAGAATCGAGAAGTGGAGTGTAGCGAAAAACGTGTGGAAGTCATGCTTAGCTGGGTAGGGAAGAATGTGTGAGAGGGCACAGAATGGTAGTGAAAAGTTTGGTGATGAATAAGTACAGATGTTCAGTACAGTTCCCTTATAGAGTGGTAAGAGTAGGAATAGAATTCCTGAGAATTTAGATATTAGCGGCCAGATGTACGAAGTGTTTTTGCGTTCACAAAAGGTCCGATTCAGAGAATCGGGCCGCTAGCGACAGCAAAAAATACTTTTTTCATTTATGAAAACCATATTGCGGTTCAATAACATGTAATCGAATCTCTGTGCATGCTTTCATTAATGTGGCGAGACGCGGTTGTCCTTCTCCTAGGACAAAGTTCAGAGATTTCAAACTATTAATTCCTATTTTTCACACTTCCTTTCAGTACATTTGTCCCTTTCTCAGTCCACGTGCCCGTATGAGTGTGTCTGGTTATGACCAGAATATCAATGACTTTCAAAAATATCTGAGACCGCATGCTCAGGTGAGACACTTTACGCTTCCCTGAACCTCATTTAATCCTGCCTGCATGTGACATAGCATATACAAAAATGGGAAACACATCCACGAAAGTGTCAAAAATAAAATATGCTTTTCTATGATATTCTGCAAATAACACTCCTTGCCCATGCGCTCAAGTCCTTATACCAAGGATTTCATGCAAGAATCAAGGCACATCAGAAAATTTATGGGTGCACGTTTCCATTGAGAAACAGATTCCTAGCTTCAATTGTTCTGGAGAAACTCAAAGAATATGGCAATTTTAAAAGCAATGCTAACTTAAATCTGACTTTCCCACAACTTACACAGCTGTACAGTGCAGCTCACGGCCTTGCCAGGAGTATGAAGCACTATAGAATCAATCAATCGGCCACCCAAAAAGAATTTAAGCCTCACAAGGGCTATGGAAAGCGCAGTAGAACACCAATAACAATACAATATCATAGTTAAAATGCTTTGCTTCCGATTTTAGTCTCAAATGCAAATTGTATAATTGATGATAAAACCAGAATACCCATTCCTTAGCCTTGCATGCTGATTCTGGGGACAAGTTCCTCTTTTGAGGTCATTTATATTGGGATTGGGAACAGTCGAACTGCAGTGATTTTCAGGGCTGGGTTTTTACAGGGCAGATGTTAAATCCCAGATCTATTGCCTACAACATACTTACAATGTGCTTTTTTTCCTTTCATTTTAACCACTGACTATTTTCAGCCAGTCTCTTTTAGCCATTGTCTTGGACTTTATCCAAATTTCTTGGCAGGAGTAGTCATCTCTCACCGAATACACTGGCTGTTTGATGTGACCATCTACTTCCACTCAAGTGATTGCATTGAACCGTATGTGGGTCTACATTACAACGGTAGGCCTCTCTAGCCTTTCTGCTGACTCCCTCCCATCTGTCTCACTCTCTCATGCTAATATGCTACACGTATTAGCTCGCAATTTAAACACTACGTATTGGCCTTGCCAGTGCTTGTTCCGACTGTTCGAGCGCTATTTTGCTCTTTCAATTGTAGGGGTGCATTATAATCATGGGTAGTTTATGCCCGCATATAATCTTTTACTGTGTTAACATTGGGTCATTAGAACGTGTACTGTAATAACGTGAAAAGTGAAGTGTTAGGTATATTGTAATGTAAACGTGAAGAAATTAACGTTGCAATTATATGTGGTCAGACGAAAACCTTACTGTGTAGAATTTGTACATGTAGCTAATGAATGTTTTCACAATTAATGTGTTTATGTAACGTGTCAAATTGAGGAGTGTTCAATAATAATGTTCATATATACATGTGCTCTTATGTTGACCGAATTCTGTAGGCCCGAATTGTATTTTTCCCCTGGAAGCTCTTGCATTAGACTTGGTAGTGAATTTCATGTGCATGTGGAATTTGTTCTTTCTCACATTTCTGTTGCAGGTGGAGAAATTCATCCTTGTTAGTTAGAATGGTGTCTTTGTTTTATGAGTTAGGCTTAGGGAGGAGAAGATAGATTGAATGGCGATGCTGATAATGTGGGATGGCTGCACTTTCGCAGTGGAGAAAGCCTGGGAATCAAGGTCATCGAGCCAAGGCCTGGGAGCATCGCTGCTGCATGGAAAGTTACCTGAAATGAGGTGGCTTGCTTGGATGGTGTGATGTCACGTTGCATCTTGGGATGCTGCCCCGCAAGTTCATGTATTGAAGTAGGGACAGTGCCCGGGGGACTTCTGCCTTGCCTTTTCAGAGAGAGCATCTTAGAACGAGCTTTGTAGCTTTATGCTACTTGACCCATTCAACATGAATGGACTTCTTAGGAAGCCTTCATGTGCTGACACCTTTTCAGAACTTGCCTTGGGGAAGTGCTAAGTAGGAATGTCACGTTAGTTACCTACAAACCTCCAATGAAGGGGAATGTTGATGTTGGGCCATCATTTTCTGTATCCTGATTCTGGAACTGGTTATTCTGTGCATGCTGCACCGCCTTAACTTCACTCGTAGTTTTGGCTTTGTATTAGTTTCAATGCACAAACACCTCATCTTGAGGTGTTTGTATGTCCAATTGTTCTTGGCTTTGTAATAATCTAACTAAACGAGAATGGGAGTCTGTGATTCTTCAGAGTCAGTTCATTGGAACGGTGATGATTGATTGGCTAACGATTTCCTTCCTCTCCACACTTTCATGCAGAGAAAAAAAGACATCGGCCTAGGGTTCCAGAGTACATCTGGAATGTGGAACCCAGATCCTTCACTTCTCTGAATAAGCAATGGGAAGTGCAGATTTTGTTTGACACTGTTGCCTAAGAGTAGTGTTTCATGCTCCAGTGGGAAACAAAAACAGATAAGTTTGAAATGGCAAGTGTCTTTTAGCAGATGGGGACAGAGGTGGCAGTAGGGGTAATCAGGTAACACTCTGTAGTAGGGATTTGTCAATTTTATTTGCGTTTTTGTGAATTGTGCTATTCCTTATTACACAGTTACTTCATGGATACGCTTGAACATTCAGCGAGCTTTTGCTTCCCAACCAGGTCCACACTATACAAATACCCTTGCATAAATACATGCATATACACATAGCCTATGTAATACCATATTTTACTTACAAAGCAATAGTGGAGGAAAGGCGGGTGGAGGGAAATGAGATGTAGCCCAAAGTGCAGAGGGGCCCACCTTGAAGCTTGGGAACCGGGCTCGAATACCAGCCTTCGCGAAGCATCCTTTAATCCAGGGAAAATCAGCAAATCTACCAGTGGAAAAAAAAATTATAAGGTACTCTAGTTCTCTTGTAAAGCACGCTAGGGCCAGATTCGCACCATATAAAACTGCAAAAAATATTACCAATCAATAAAATATTTTAATTTGCTTCATTTTTACGTTTAATACTGCCAATTCACTTCTTTCAAGTTTCTAAGCATTAGCAGGCTTTGCATACAAGAGAACGGAGGCGCATGGAAATAGAGTGATTTGCTCAAAATCACACATGATTGGTCAAGTGAGGAAGCCGGAATTACAGCTGAATTTTCCGTGTTCCACAGCCTGCGACATCACCGCTTCAGCAGATCAATCCCTGCATATGAAGTTCTTTGTTGAAATAAAGTGAACTTGGCCGCCCGCACCAGGTGGAGCCCCACAGTCATCCCTACTGTAAATTCATAACTGCATCTCAAGTGCTCTAAATCATAGAGGTTATACTTTTTTGCCGCCCTCAGTTTCTTATCTCCTCTCACAGGCAGCTGCTCCCCACTCGCACCACAGCCAATCAATGAGCGTACGCAATACGAATGTCCCTCTGAGCACCTTCTTCCTTGGAGATGCTCTCCTTTATCTGCAGTGACAGCAGAGCTCGAGACTGGCAAAGAGGTGACCTTTAAACCCTGACAATTCGGTCAGCATGACAACCTTTTACTGCTTAGTCATCATGCTGGGCACGTCATGAGGGGATCTGCAATGTACTGTATGAAAAGAATGATTGACTGAATTGTGAAATACATTTCGCCATTAGTTTGTACACTGGTTGGGTTGCTGCCTTTTACTAACCTCAGTGGTGCTTTTTTTATTCGCTTAAGAGGAAGATAGCCATTCACAGGGATTAGAACCTTTGATCTACAGACAGCTCCTGTGCAATACTATCAGTGGCGTCGAAAGGGTGCCATGGACCCTGATGTGTAGCAGTGCTTAATTTGTAAAAAAAAAGAAGTGCCAGGGCCCTTGTGAGGAGACCACTGCAACTTGCACCACCCATTGCGCACACTAGCACTGCCAATGACAGTACTATCACTACTAGTCACCACACTCATACAAGTGAGACAATTCACACTTTAAATGTGCATTAAAATGACGAATACATGCCGCCCAAGCTATTCTTATAGCTTTGGGTGGCAGGTATTAGTGATTTTAATGTACATTTAATTATTAAACACTAGCTGTTGTGCGCCTAAAAAAAAAGGAAGACAAACAGTGCCACCATGTGGCAGGCTGCCATAAGAGCCGGTGGTGACAATAAAGTGCCTGTGCCGAGCACCAGAAACCACTGGCTCAAATTAAGCACTGGATGTGAGGACGTTTTTTTTTTTTTTTAATATTCTTTTTATTAGGTTTAAATTGCAACACACAAATACTGCCTTCAACGGCAATACAAACAGAGCGATTGTTAAGAAAACAGTAAAATCATTCTGTATAAGTCATCAGTGATCAGAGGTTACCAAACTTACAACGTAGAAGCATAACAATTATAATACAGTGAATGTAATCGTACAATATGCTAAATAGCAACATGGCGAGGCGAGCAAGTCACTCATCATCATCACGGGTTGGCAATGCTAGGAATTGTCGGAGCGGTCCCCAAATATCTTTCGGTCTGGAAGTTACAGGCAATTCTTCGGCATATAATTCCAAATTTTCTCTACAATATACCATATCTTTGAACCACCCTTCCAGTTTCGGAGCAAGTGTACTATCCCATGTAAACAGAATACGGCGTTTAGCCAGCAAGAGAGCAACTCTCACAAACCTGCCCAGAATTCCTTTCAGTTTAGGGACATAACTTAACAAGCATTCAAGTGGTGTGCATGGAATTGTGGTGCCCGTCATAGTGTGGATACGTTCTAGCACCTCTTCCCAATATTTCAGCACCAATCTACAACGCCAGGCAAGATGTATAAAATCAGCATGAAATTGCCCGCAGCGTTTGCACTGATCTGACTCTCTGAGACCCATTTTGTACAGTTTGGCGGGGGTATGGTATATTTGATGAAGGAATTTAAAATGAATAATACGTAAATTGCCATTGGGCGTAAAGTGGCCCGTTAGATGGCATATTTGTTCCCATTCCTCTCCAGTTATCGGGGGTCCAAAATTTCGTTCCATCTCGCAAGGCTTTTATCGGGTCCCCTGACTGTTTCCTCCTGTACAGCCCTGTACAGTTTAGTGATTAATTTTTTCCTAGTTGGTGTTGTTAACAAGAGTTGTAGGGATAGAAGTGTAGGGGGCTCAATAGGGAAGTCAAGGTAATGGTCTCGTATTGCACGCCGAAGGCGATAACAAGAGTATTGAAAGAGTGATGTGGGGTTTTGTATATAGTCAAGATCACTCCCTGTAAGGTAGCGCCCTTCCGGGTACAAGTCACGCAGATGTGTAATGCCAGCTTCTTTTAGGGATTTTATGGGACCCATCTCCTGAGTAACTGAAAGGGCGGCGTGATGAGCCAGTGGTAAAGCGGGTGCATACAATGGGAGTTTACGTGCTCGGTTGCCAGTCGCCTGCCACGCTGTGATAGTCGCGTCTATTGTGTTGATTTCTATCTTCGGCGTGTGTCTATGTGTATGCGTCAGTATGCCTGCAAGTGGAGTAGGATGTGCATCCCCGTCCTCTACAGCAACATGCGGTATAAAGTCATGTGTTCTAAACCGGTAGTAGGCGTAGTGGGCCTGAGCACATAGATAATATACATAAAAATCCGGCGCGGCAAATCCCCCCTTGTCATATGAGAGTGTTAGTGTTTGCCAGCTGATTCTAGGTTGCTTATTGCCCCATACTAAACGTGAGAGCTGGGTTCTCACTGTTTTAAAAAAAGTTTGAGTCAGTTTGATCGGTATGTTACAGTAGAGATATAAGAAGCGAGGGAGGATGACCATTTTTATTACTGCAATACGATCTGCTAAGGATAACGGAAGATGCAGCCATTTATCCACTTGTTGTACTAAGGTGGTATACGCTCGACCGTAATTTTTTCTGATGACAACATCTGGATCCCGATGTATCCAGACCCCAAGATACTTAACTGGGTCTGTCGTCCACAGTAAAGGGTATTCCAAATGGGGCTGAGACGTGACCGTTGTTAGAGGTATAATGACCGATTTCTCCCAATTTATTGTGAGTCCGGAAAATAGGCCAAATCTAATATATTCCTGGAGAACAGGGGATACATGTTGTTGAGGATTTCTGACAAATAGGACCATATCGTCCGCATACATCGATATGCCAACTGGCCACCGGTTAAAATGAAGTGCAGACGCTCTGTGACATTGCCGGATCTTACAAGGAAGTGGTTCAAGCACAAGAGCGAATAGGAGGGGGGACAGCGGACATCCTTGCCTAGTGCCTCGTTCTATTTGGAAGGGCTCTGAAGTGAAGCCGCCCACGCGCACTCTAGATGATGTGTCAGTGTATAGAATCTGAATCCACTGTAGCAGAACTCCGGGGAACCCCATTCTGCGCAGTATATGCAGCATATATCGCCATTCTATAGAGTCAAACGCTTTAGCCGCGTCGAGCATGATGGCAGCCGCCGGCAAGTCAGTATTGAGGACGTGGAACATGGAAAAAATGGTACGCAGATTATGGGAAGTAGATCTTTCCGGCACAAACCCTGATTGGTCAGGGAGCACGAGAAGGGGCATCAGAGGTTGGATTTTGGAAGCCAATATTTTTGCCAATATATTTGCATCTAGATTAATCAAGGATAAGGGGGCAATAGGACTCACAAAACGTAGGCGACTTATCTTTTTTAAGGAGGGTGATGATCATGGCTTGCCTTAAAGAAGGGGGCAGAACACCGGAATCATGGGCCTCAGCGTACAGTTCTAATAGATGGGGGACAACAAGGTCCACATAAGCTTTATAAAATTCTGCAGTTAGGCCATCCGGCCCCGGTGCCTTGTTGTTTGGAAGGGAGAGAATGGCGTTTTTAACATCAGCTTCGTCTATGGGCAAGGACAGATATTCTCTATGTGTGTCTGACAGCCACGCACATGCTATATCTGACAAATATTCTTCCATGGTGGCTTCATCCGTGCTCCCTTGTGTTGTGTATAATGCCCTATAACAGACTCGGAATTGGTCAACTATGGCCTGTGGAGTAAAGTGTTCTGCCCCGTTATTATCAACTATCTTAACAATCTGATGGTGATGTGATCGGGATTGTAATTTAGTGGCCAAGTTCCTACCAGGACGGCCACCTTCGCCAAATGCCCTAGCCACATGTCGCCTCCCCTTATATCTGGTCTCCGTTTCAGCTAATTTGTCATATTCCGTTAGAAGTTCGTGCATACGAGCCAGCGCAGTGTTAGATGGCTGTGACAACAAACAACTGACCCGCTACCTCGAGGAGAACAACATCCTGGACCCTTCCCAGTCCGGCTTCCGCAGCAACCACAGCACCGAAACCACCCTCATCGCCGCCACCGATGACATCAGGACCCTGCTAGACAACGGAGAAACAGCAGCCCTCATCCTCCTGGACCTATCAGCCGCCTTCGACACGGTCTGCCACCACACACTACGAACACGCCTTCACGACGCCGGGATCCAAGAGAAGGCCCTGGACTGGACCACATCCTTCCTTTCCGGCAGAACACAAAGCGTCCGCCTCGCCCCCTTCCGATCCAAGGCCACCAAGATCATCTGCGGCGTACCCCAAGGCTCCTCCCTCAGCCCAACGCTGTTCAACATCTACATGGCACCCTCGCCCACGTCGCCCGACAGCACAACCTCAACATCATCTCCTACGCCGACGACACCCAGCTGATCCTCTCCCTCACCAAAGACCCTCACACCGCCAAAGCCCACCTCCACGAAGGAATGAAGGCCGTCGCCGAATGGATGAGGACCAGCCGCCTGAAGCTGAACTCAGACAAGACGGAGGTCCTCATCCTTGGTTCCAACCCTTCAGCCTGGGACGACTCCTGGTGGCCAACATCACTGGGAACAGCCCCGCCACCCACCGACCACGTACGCAACCTAGGGGTCATCCTCGACCCCACCCTCTCCATGACTAAGCAGGTCAACGCCGTTTCCTCATCCTGCTTCAACATCCTCCGAATGCTCCGCAGGATCTTCAAGTGGATCCCCACCGAAACAAGAAAAACAGTCACCCAGGCCCTCGTCACCAGCAGGCTGGACTACGGAAACGCCCTCTACGCAGGAACGACGGCTAAGCTCCTGAGACGGCTGCAACGCATCCAGAACGCCTCTGCACGTCTTATCCTCGACATCCCCGACGCAGCCACATCACACCCCACCTGAGAGACCTGCACTGGCTCCCTGTCAACAAGAGGATAACCTTCAAGCTCCTCACCCACGCACACAAAGCACTCCACAACTCCGGACCAGCCTACCTCAACAGACGACTCAGCTTCTACACCCCCACCCGCCAGCTCCGCTCGACCAGCCTCGCCCTCGCCACAGTCCCCCGCATCCGGAAAACGACCACCGGCGGCAGATCCTTCTCCCACCTCGCCGCCAAGACCTGGAACACCCTCCCCACCAACCTCCGACAGACCCAAGACCTACTGGCCTTCAGAAGACTCCTCAAGACCTGGCTCTTCGATCAGTAGCAGCACCACCCCCCTCTTCCCCCAGTGCCTTGAGACCCTCGCGGGTATGTAGTGCGCTTTATAAGTGACATGATTGATTGATTGATTGATTGTGACCAGTACTCCCTTTCCAACTCGCCCAGAGCTTTCTCTGTTTTGGAGAGCTGACCTCTGATGTCCTTCAAAATACCAGACGTGGTACTAAAACATACCCCTCGTATGGTTACCTTAAATGCCTCCCATAAAGATGCCTGGCTGTCCACCGAGCCCTTGTTCTCATCAAAGTATTGGATAATGGCTGTTCGAATGGCTTCGCTATAGATAGGGTCAAGTAATGCCTCAGCCCGGCAACGCCACGTAAAGGGGGGATGGGGATTGGTAGGGATCCGTAAGTGTAAATAGACAGGATTATGATCTGAAAGAGTACGTGGTAAATTGCAGACATGTGTGACCCAGTTATTCGCGTCTTCGTTTAATAACCAGTAGTCCAGTCGGGACCAACTATTATAGGCGGGTGTAGCATGTGTGCCTTCCTGTGCATGAACATTACGCAAGCGCCAGACATCCACCAATCCCATTTCTGCCATACCATCGCGGACACATTGAGCCACTTTGAGTGTCCGAGCACCCGTCGGGTTAGATTTGTCAATCTGTGGATTGAGATGTGTGTTGAGATCACCTCCCCAGACCACAGCTGTCTCTGGCCCTGAGCGTAACACAGTGAACATTTGTACAAAAGGTGTTGGGTCGTCTACTACAGGCCCGTACATATTAATAATCGTGAGAATGGTCATGCCCAGTTTACCCTGTACCATAGCCCAGCGGCCTTCAGAATCAGTATGGGTATGTATCGGCAGGAATGGCAGGCCTTTCCTGATTAAAATAAGTACACCCCTTGCGTATGTGGAGTATGATGATGCAAGACGAAACCCCGCCCACCTATGAGCAATTTTAGTTTCTGTGTGCCTGTTCAGGTGCGTCTCCTGTAGCAGGGCGATTTGGATATTATGTCTATCTAAATAAGCCAGCACCTGCCGTATCTTTTTGGGGGTGTTAAGACCGCGTACATTCCATGTTATGCACCTATAATCTTCACCCATAATCTATCTGAAAAAATCCTGATACATAGTCACTGCGTATCGGGTGATGTTCATTACATATCCTGTCAAATGTCTCATTCCTGGTAAACACTCTGATCCTGTTGCTTAGAACTGTGAAAACCAATGCCCAACCCCCTCCCCCCACCCACTTTAGCAACCCAATCTTGCCAAAGACAGATCCCACTGTCATAACCAAAAACTAAGAACAAAAAAAGTACAGAAGAAATTTCAGTGAGGGTTACACCCACCAGGGGGCGGAGCGGCTTCTACCACTTCCCGATATAACAGGAAGGGGCCGCCATTTGAATAACAATGCTCCCAACTTCTAGCCCCAGTGTGCAAGAGGAAAAACAGAAACATAGCAACCGGTATGACGTCTGCAGCACACAGGTCCAGGTAGAGACACATGTGAGGCATATAATATCACACAACATTGCTCTTGGCGTGGCTATATCTGTAAATCAATAAGATTAACCTCACTGTGCTGTCAATCGCTGCAAATAGTTCCGCAATGTCACCTGGAGAGAGGAATACATATGGACAAAGGCTACATGCTTACAGGAGACACTGCAGAGATACGTCGGCAAGTCAATGGTAAATCCAGTTCTTGTATCAAACAATAGAGTAAGGCTTACATTGATTAGTCACAAGTGATATTTCACCAGTCACAACAAAAGGATATACAGGGACGGAAGAAGACCGACGATCAGTCATCAACATCGGAGGTGTGTGAAGGAGATCGCTGTTTACGTCGCAGTGATTTGGCGTGGTCCATGGCCAGCTTCGGATTCACGAATATCTTTGCAGTGCTGTCGGTACCTATACGCAGTCGGGCGGGATATAACATGGCATACGGCACCCGTTCTTTCATGAGGAGTTTTTTGACCCCCTGGAACTCCTTATGCGCGCCTTGAACTGCAGCCGTGAAATCCGGGAAGAAGGAGAGGACATTTCCTTGATAGGTTATGATGTCTTTTTGTCGAGTGACGCGTAGGATTGTATCCCGGTCTCGAAAGTTCAATAATCTTGCGATTATGGGCCGAGGGGGCGCACCAGGCGGCGGACGCGCCGCCAGGGATCTGTGAGCGCGTTCAATGGCAAACATGTTGGAGAGGTTCTCGGCCTCGCAGATATCCCCGCATAGCTTCAACGTAGTCTTCCAGTCGCCCTACATTGGTGGACTCCGGTAGGCCCAAAATGCGCACCTTGTTGCGCCTAGAGCGCGCTTCGATGTCCTTGTTCCTCGCTTGTATCACCGCCAACAGCCGCGTGATATCTGTGGTTTTGGCGGCAACTTGTTGCAGGCCATCCTCGGCATCAGAGATGCGTTGTTCAGCTTCTCCAAGCCGCACCGCCTGCTTATCGAGCTTTGATGACATGTGGTCCATGCGCCCATTCAGAGCCTCTATTTTCCCGTCAATAGATTGTAAACTGGCCTGGATCGCAGACAGGGTTTTCTCTAAGGCGGTGGGAGCTTGAGCAACAGAATCCAGTTCTGAGTCTGAAGCGGCATTTTGCGTGGATTTACCTCCTTTGCGCAGCTTGAAAGTGAGTCTCGGTTGATTCCTCTCCGGTTTGCCCATGTCGGCGAGGGAAAGGAAAGGCCTTCTTATAAATCGATTGTCAGCACGAGAAGCTGGAAAATCGAGAGATGGTCGAGTCCGTGATGCTCAGCAGCCAGTTCTCCGTCGATGTGTCGCAACCAGACTTGTGTGCTCTGTCGGGAGTCTGTCTCCGATAGCGGGCCAACGGAAGTCTCCCAGTCGCAAATGCGCAATAAGCAAAGGGGGAACCCAGGGCCTGTCCACGTATGTGACCTGCGCCCTCTCCAGCGCTCGCAATCCGGCGGGTTCTGCAGTTTGCTGTCCGTCAGCGACTGAGGCCTATACTGCGCCTTAACTGGAGAACGGCTGCGCAGTGTACCCAGTCATGCAGGGCGCATTCCGAACCAGTACCAGGCCACAAGCACCGCGTCGCCAATACCCCTCACGGTATCTCAACACAGGCCCAGATTCCCCTATCCAGCCGCTCCCAGGCACAGCAATGCAGCGTAGGAGCGCGCCGGCCCCGTTGGCAACTGAGTCCCAGCGCAGACGCTCCCACAGGTCACAGCAGCTCTCCTTCCAACCCGCAGGGGGATCAGCGCGCGACAGCTCGTAGGGTCCTACCTTTGCGGTCAGAGCCCGCCGCTTGCGTGGCAGCTTCACCCAGCGCTCCCCGCACTCCCGGCAAGCTCACACCACCGGGGGGGGTCGCCGGCACTCGCGAAGAGAACCAGGCAGCCCCACCACCGGAGCGACGATCCGCTCACCGTATCCCCAGCGTCAATCACAGGACCATCTGCGAGGCGATGTGGACAGCCAACATCCGTCCACTGCTCAGCGCCGAATCGGGCGTCCCCGCGGCAGGTGTTCAGCTGCCGCCGACGCCACAAGGGAAATGCTCAGCTCTTGTTCACAGGTCCTGCAGTCTCCTGCACCACCGTAATTTACAGCCTCCGGTAGCTCTAAGCCGCAGTATTCACACCAGCCTAGAAAACAGCGGCGATGGGCAGGTTAGGAGCAGGATACATGAAGGATTATAACGGCGGCTGGCAGAGCAACACTACCGTGCGGCCATCTTGCCGTGCGCCAAGCCACGCCCCTCGGATGTGAGGAAGTTAAATGTGCTCCTCCCACGCGGAAGTATAAGCAAAAGTCAAGGACTGTCCGATAACAGTCACAGAGCTTGCAATACACAAACTCTGTCTGCCACCTTAGTATAAGGATGGGATAGAAACTACCAGCACATGCGCCAAGATTCCTCTGCTAGGATCCTGGGTTCCACACCAGTGCTTGCCGAGAACAGACTATCATTTATCAAAAGCCCAATCCTTTCATGACCATATAAATGAATGGAAGAGATATTGACACTACTTGTGTACCAAAGAAACCCTACGAGCACTCCCCATCTTAACTTCACTCGTTGATCAATCCACTTTTGACCTCTTTGTGTGCATGTGAGGAAATGCCCTACTGGTCATAAGATTACTTGCGCATATCGAAATTTGCATGCACAAACCAGTGGTTTGTACACAGGCAAAAAGGGCCAGAGAGACAGCATAGAATTGCATAGGAGGACCTCTAAGATACATTAAGCCATGTGAGCAGAAATGGTGCACAGAAGACCCCCCGTGCTGACGGGCTGTCAGCCCATCTATACATTGGGGTGCAGGGGATATCGAAGGATAACTATTAAAGGGTAATTGTTGTAATATGAGTTCAACTGATGTGGAAGGGTTTTGTATGATTGAAATGCATAGATCATTTTTTCAAGGATTGCGTATGAAGAATATCTGAACTAATGGGTTGCAAAAGTGAGGAATCAGATTTTGTAAGAAAGCAAAAGAGTCATCTGACACATGGATGTTGACGCCTGAGGAAGGTGACAAAAAACTGACTGGTCATGCAATTCTCTATAAGAGATATATTGGTAACATACTGATCATTTGGGAGTGACCTAACCCAGGCTGGTGAATTTTTGAAATGGCATAATGGGAAGGATAAACATCTGGGGCCGTATTACAGATGACTGCGCCAGAGCTAATTGTCGCTGTGCGCCTGAGTATGCGCCAGACGGCATTTCAGTGGATCGGTCTGTAATGCCGTCGTAATGTTGGCACAGACTTTGAACTCTGTGTTTATGTGTGTTTGCGTCTGTGCGCATATTGTATTAGCGCACAGACGCAAACGCACATAAACACAGACATACTCGGGCGCACAGCGACAATTAGCGCTGGCGCAGTCATCTGTAATACGGCCCCTGATGTTCACCATGACTACCAGCAGGCATGAACTATTGATCATTGCTACAGATGTTAAACTTAATACTGCAATATACACCAAATGAAAGCATTGTAACTCTCTTCTGAGTTTTGTTTTAAGAGTCACCACCCATGGGCACTAAGGCAGAACCTCCCAGTAGGCCAGTTCTTAAGGACTCAAAGGAAATGTTAGACCTCACATTAATGTACAAAGACCAAGATGAGAAATTGACAATGGAATGGTTGAACTGAGGCTACTTCAGTAGAACCAGAAAAAACTAAGGAGCAAATTGAGAAATAACACAGATTTGCAATTAGAATCCAGTGACAAACTATCTAATGATCTATTGACATATGTGACAACATTTTAAATCTTGACAAATAAGCTCAAACAATTGTTCTTAAAACACTGGAAGATCCTGATCAACTTTGACGATAAACTGCAACAACCTGTGTTTTCCTTTAAAAGAGGCTCTCATACAAGAGATAGGGTGGTGCGTACACGCCCAAAAAGTCATACTAACCAACAACAGATATTGTGTGGTCTACCTAAAGGCATAGATCATTTTCCTTGAGGAAATTTTAGTATCTGTAAACAAATTCAACCTATCCAGGGGTTAAGAGTCAGAATATCGAGTAGGAAATGTCGACTTGCACTAATATTGAGTGCAAAATATCGAGATACATAAATATCGACTGCAAGAATATCGTGGTCAAGAATATCGAGTTTCAGGTAAGAAATATCGTTTTCTAAAATATCGAAGTAATTAATATCGTTTGCAAAAATATAGTTGTAAAAATATCGTTTTTTTAGTTAGTGTTATGTATTTTAGTATGTATTTTAAATGTATGTGCTCTATTTTTTAGTCTAAGTATTGCATTTGTTTTTTAATATATGTGTTAAATTTTTAGAAGTTATTAATTTTATTTTAATTACATTTTGCGTTTTAGTTCCGTAGCGGGTTGTGGGTTTATAGGGGAATAGGGTGGGAAGTAACTTAATTATAATAAATTAAATATAAATTTTTATTTATTAGTATTTATTTATTTCTGATTTTATAGTGTTAATTGTGGGAATTAATTTATAATTAATTAATTAATAATTGGCTGTTAATTTTTATTGATTAATTAATTGGTAAATATGTTAATTGTGTCATTTTCTTAGGAGCGGGTTGTGGGTTTATAGGGGAATAGGGTGGGAAGTAATTTAATTATAATTAATTTATTAATATTTTTTATTAATTAATATTTATTTATTTTATATTTTATATTGTTAACTGTGGGAATTTATTTATTATTAATTATTTATTAATTGGTTGTTAATTATTATTAATTAATTGGTAATTATGTTAATTGTGTTATTTTTTTAGGAGCGGGTTGTGGGTTGATAGGGGAGTAGGGTGGGAAGTAATTTAATTTTAATATATGTATTAATATTTTTAATATAATATGTAATTAATTTTATTTTATAGTGTTAATTGTGTGAATTAATTTATTAATAATTATTTATATTTTGCTTGTTAATTGTTATTAATTAATTAATTGTTAATTAATTATGTTAATTGTGTCATGTTTTTACGAAATTGGTGGTGGTATTTATAGGGAATATGGTGGGAGGTAATTTATTTATAATTAATTAATTATTTGTTAATTGATACTAATTAATTAATTAAATTTTAAATATGCCAATTGTGTAATAAATTTGAGTTGTGAGTTGTGCGGTTTATAGTGGTAAATGGTGGGAAGTAATTTAAAAAAAATTAATTAATGATTTGTTGTTAATTGATATTAATTGATTAATGTAAAATTAGTTATGGAAAGTGTGTAAATATTTTTAGGTGTGTGTTTTGGTGTTTTTTGAGGTAGAGGGTGGAAAGTAATTTAGTTTAAATTAATTAATTATTGATCATTAATATTCATTTATTAATTGATAAATATTTTTGGTAATTGTTTAGTTTTTATTTTGTTTGTGGATTTTGGTTCAATAGCTGTAACGTTTGGTTTGTACATTATTTTTTACATTTTTAAATGTGTTTTATAATTATTAATATTTGTTAAATTGATAATTAATTGTGTTAATTATAGAGGTACACTTTTTTGTTTAATTTAGATGTGTGTTGTAAATTGTGTGGTGTTATAGGGTAGGAAAATAAATATTACATTTATGTAATTTAAAATTTTTTGATTAAGATAAATTTCTATTACAAAATATGTATTTGTTTGTAAATTGTTTGTTAATAATTAATATTTGTATATCAATGTTAGATTTTTGCTACATTAAAATATTTTTATATGTTTTGTTAATTTTGATATTTTTATATATGTTTTGTTTTTGGTTTCTTTTCTTATATTTTGTATTGTAGTTGATATTTTGTTTGTTTTTAAATTTGAATTTTGTTCTGTGGGAATAGTAATTTTTACCCCTCCGCTATCCAACACTTTCCCTACTGTTGCATTCGTAGGACTGGGAATAGTAATTTATACCCCTACGCTATCCAACACTTTCCCTCCTGTTGCACTTGCTGGAGTGGGAATAGTAAATTTTACCCCTCCGCTATCCAACACTTTCCCTACTGTTGCACTTGCAGGAGTGGGAATAGTATTTTTCTCCCCTCTGCTATCCAACAATTTCCCTACTGTTGCACTCATTGGAGTGGGAATAGTAAATTAATACCCTCCGCTATCCAACAGTTTCCCTACTGTGGCACTCATTGGGGTGGGAATAGTAATTTGTACCCCTCCGCTATCCAACACTTTCCCTACTGTTGCACTCCCTGGAGTGGTAATAGTAATTTTATACCCTTTGCTATCCAACACTTTCCCTACTGTTGCACTCATTGGAGTGGGAATAGTAAATTATTCCCCTCCACTATCCAACACTTTCCCTACTGTTGCCCTCATTGGAGTGGGAATAGTAAATTATTCCCCTGCACTATCCAACACTTTCCCTACTGTTGCACTCGCTGGAGTGGGAATAGTAATTTTTATCACTCCGCTATCCAACACTTTCCCTACTGTTGCACTTGCTGGAGTGGGAATAGTAAATTATTTCCCTCCGCTATCCAACACTTTCCCTAATGTTGCCCTCACTGGAGTGGGAATAGTAATTTTTACCCCCTATGCTATCCAACACTTTCCCTACTGTTGCACTTGCTGGAGTGGGAATAGTAATTGTTATCCCTCCGGTATCCAACACTTTCCCAACTGTTGCACTTGCTGGAGTGGGAATAGTAAATTATTTCCCTCCGCTATCCAACACTTTCCCTACTGTTGCACTCACTGGAGTGGGAATAGTAATTTTTACCCCTATGCTATCCAACACTTTCCCTACTGTTGCACTTGCGGGAGTGGGAATAGTAATTTTATCCCTCCACTATCCAACACTTTCCCTACTGTTGCACTCGGAGTGGGAATAGTAAATTATTCCCCTCCGCTATCCAACACTTTCCCTACTGTTGCACTTGCTGGAGTGGGAATAGTAAATTACTCCCCTCCGCTATCCAACACTTTCCCTACTGTTGCACTTGCTGGAGTGGGAATAGTAATTTTACCCCTTCGCTATCCAACACTTTCACCACTGTTGCACTTGCTGGAGTGGGAATAGTAATTTTTTCCCCTACGCTAACCAACACTTTCTCTAACGTTGCATTTATTGGAGTGGGAATAGTAAATTATTCCCTCCGCTATCCAACACTTTCCCTACTGTTGCACTGATTGGAGTGGGAATAGTAAATTATTCCCCTCCGCTATCCAACACTTTCCCTACTGTTGCCCTCATTGGAGTGGGAATAGTAAATTATTCCCCTGCACTATCCAACACTTTCCCTACTGTTGCACTCGCTGGAGTGGGAATAGTAATTTTTATCCCTCCGCTATCCAACACTTTCCCTACTTTTGCACTTGCTGGAGTGGGAATAGTAATTTTTATCACTCCGCTATCCAACACTTTCCCTACTGTTGCACCTGCTGGAGTGGGAATAGTAAATTATTTCCCTCCGCTATCCAACACTTTCCCTACTGTTGCACTTGCAGGAGTGGGAATAGTATTTTTCTCCCCTCTGCTATCCAACAATTTCCCTACTGTTGCACTCATTGGAGTGGGAATAGTAAATTAATACCCTCCGCTATCCAACAGTTTCCCTACTGTGGCACTCATTGGGGTGGGAATAGTAATTTGTACCCCTCCGCTATCCAACACTTTCCCTACTGTTGCACTCCCTGGAGTGGTAATAGTAATTTTATACCCTTTGCTATCCAACACTTTCCCTACTGTTGCACTCATTGGAGTGGGAATAGTAAATTATTCCCCTCCACTATCCAACACTTTCCCTACTGTTGCCCTCATTGGAGTGGGAATAGTAAATTATTCCCCTGCACTATCCAACACTTTCCCTATTGTTGCACTCGCTGGAGTGGGAATAGTAATTTTTATCCCTCCGCTATCCAACACTTTCCCTACTGTTGCACTTGCAGGAGTTTGAATAGTATTTTTCTCCCCTCTGCTATCCAACAATTTCCCTACTGTTGCACTCATTGGAGTGGGAATAGTAAATGAATACCCTCCGCTATCCAACAGTTTCCCTACTGTGGCACTCATTGGGGTGGGAATAGTAATTTGTACCCCTCCGCTATCCAACACTTTCCCTACTGTTGCACTCCCTGGAGTGGTAATAGTAATTTTATACCCTTTGCTATCCAACACTTTCCCTACTGTTGCACTCATTGGAGTGGGAATAGTAAATTATTCCCCTCCACTATCCAACACTTTCCCTACTGTTGCCCTCATTGGAGTGGGAATAGTAAATTATTCCCCTGCACTATCCAACACTTTCCCTACTGTTGCACTCGCTGGAGTGGGAATAGTAATTTTTATCACTCCGCTATCCAACACTTTCCCTACTGTTGCACTTGCTGGAGTGGGAATAGTAAATTATTTCCCTCCGCTATCCAACACTTTCCCTACTGTTGCCCTCACTGGAGTGGGAATAGTAATTTTTACCCCCTATGCTATCCAACACTTTCCCTACTGTTGCACTTGCTGGAGTGGGAATAGTAATTGTTATCCCTCCGGTATCCAACACTTTCCCAACTGTTGCACTTGCTGGAGTGGGAATAGTAAATTATTTCCCTCCGCTATCCAACACTTTCCCTACTGTTGCACTCACTGGAGTGGGAATAGTAATTTTTACCCCTATGCTATCCAACACTTTCCCTACTGTTGCACTTGCGGGAGTGGGAATAGTAATTTTTATCCCTCCACTATCCAACACTTTCCCTACTGTTGCACTCGGAGTGGGAATAGTAAATTATTCCCCTCCGCTATCCAACACTTTCCCTACTGTTGCACTTGCTGGAGTGGGAATAGTAAATTACTCCCCTCCGCTATCCAACACTTTCCCTACTGTTGCACTTGCTGGAGTGGGAATAGTAATTTTTACCCCTTCGCTATCCAACACTTTCACCACTGTTGCACTTGCTGGAGTGGGAATAGTAATTTTTTCCCCTACGCTAACCAACACTTTCTCTAACGTTGCATTTATTGGAGTGGGAATAGTAAATTATTCCCCTCCGCTATCCAACACTTTCCCTACTGTTGCACTGATTGGAGTGGGAATAGTAAATTATTCCCCTCCGCTATCCAACACTTTCCCTACTGTTGCCCTCATTGGAGTGGGAATAGTAAATTATTCCCCTGCACTAGCCAACACTTTCCCTACTGTTGCACTCGCTGGAGTGGGAATAGTAATTTTTATCCCTCCGCTATCCAACACTTTCCCTACTTTTGCACTTGCTGGAGTGGGAATAGTAATTTTTATCACTCCGCTATCCAACACTTTCCCTACTGTTGCACCTGCTGGAGTGGGAATAGTAAATTATTTCCCTCCGCTATCCAACACTTTCCCTACTGTTGCACTTGCAGGAGTGGGAATAGTATTTTTCTCCCCTCTGCTATCCAACAATTTCCCTACTGTTGCACTCATTGGAGTGGGAATAGTAAATTAATACCCTCCGCTATCCAACAGTTTCCCTACTGTGGCACTCATTGGGGTGGGAATAGTAATTTGTACCCCTCCGCTATCCAACACTTTCCCTACTGTTGCACTCCCTGGAGTGGTAATAGTAATTTTATACCCTTTGCTATCCAACACTTTCCCTACTGTTGCACTCATTGGAGTGGGAATAGTAAATTATTCCCCTCCACTATCCAACACTTTCCCTACTGTTGCCCTCATTGGAGTGGGAATAGTAAATTATTCCCCTGCACTATCCAACACTTTCCCTATTGTTGCACTCGCTGGAGTGGGAATAGTAATTTTTATCCCTCCGCTATCCAACACTTTCCCTACTGTTGCACTCGCTGCAGTGGGAATAGTAATTTTTATCACTCCGCTATCCAACACTTTCCCTACTGTTGCACTTGCTGGAGTGGGAATAGTAAATTATTTCCCTCCGCTATCCAACACTTTCCCTACTGTTGCCCTCACTGGAGTGGGAATAGTAATTTTTACCCCTATGCTATCCAACACTTTCCCTACTGTTGCACTTGCTGGAGTGGGAATAGTAATTGTTATCCCTCCGGTATCCAACACTTTCCCAACTGTTGCACTTGCTGGAGTGGGAATAGTAAATTATTTCCTCCGCTATCCAACACTTTCCCTACTGTTGCACTCACTGGAGTGGGAATAGTAATTTTTACCCCTATGCTATCCAACACTTTCCCTACTGTTGCACTTGCGGGAGTGGGAATAGTAATTTTTATCCCTCCACTATCCAACACTTTCCCTACTGTTGCACTCGTTGGAGTGGGAATAGTAAATTATTCCCCTCCGCTATCCAACACTTTCCCTACTGTTGCACTTGCTGGAGTGGGAATAGTAAATTACTCCCCTCCGCTATCCAACACTTTCCCTACTGTTGCACTTGCTGGAGTGGGAATAGTAATTTTTACCCCTTCGCTATCCAACACTTTCACCACTGTTGCACTTGCTGGAGTGGGAATAGTAATTTTTTCCCTACGCTAACCAACACTTTCTCTAACGTTGCATTTATTGGAGTGGGAATAGTAAATTATTCCCCTCCGCTATCCAACACTTTCCCTACTGTTGCACTGATTGGAGTGGGAATAGTAAATTATTCCCCTCCGCTATCCAACACTTTCCCTACTGTTGCCCTCATTGGAGTGGGAATAGTAAATTATTCCCCTGCACTATCCAACACTTTCCCTACTGTTGCACTCGCTGGAGTGGGAATAGTAATTTTTATCCCTCCGCTATCCAACACTTTCCCTACTTTTGCACTTGCTGGAGTGGGAATAGTAATTTTTATCACTCCGCTATCCAACACTTTCCCTACTGTTGCACCTCCTGGAGTGGGAATAGTAAATTATTTCCCTCCGCTATCCAACACTTTCCCTACTGTTGCCCTCACTGGAGTGGGAATAGTAATTTTTACCCCCTAAACTATCCAACACTTTCCCTACTGTTGCACTTGCTGGAGTGGGAATAGTAATTGTTATCCCTCCGGTATCCAACACTTTCCCAACTGTTGCACTTGCTGGAGTGGGAATAGTAAATTATTTCCCTCCGCTATCCAACACTTTCCCTACTGTTGCACTCACTGGAGTGGGAATAGTAATTTTTACCCCTATTCTATCCAACACTTTCCCTACTGTTGCACTTGCTGGAGTGGGAATAGTAATTTTTATCCCCCCACTATCCAACACTTTCCCTACTGTTGCACTCATTGGAGTGGGAATAGTAAATTATTCCCCTCCGCTATCCAACACTTTCCCTACTGTTGCACTTGCTGGAGTGGGAATAGTAAATTACTCCCCTCCGCTATCCAACACTTTCCCTACTGTTGCACTTGCTGGAGTGGGAATAGTAATTTTACCCTCTGCTATCCAACATTTTCCCTACTGTTGCACTTGCTGGAGTGGGAATAGTAAATTATTTCCCTTCGCTATCCAACACTTTCACCACTGTTGCACTTGCTGGAGTGGGAATAGTAATTTTTTCCCCTACGCTAACCAACACTTTCTCTAACGTTGCATTTATTGGAGTGGGAATAGTAAATTATTCCCCTCCGCTATCCAACACTTTCCCTACTGTTACATTTATTGGAGTGGGAATAGTAAATTATTCCCCTCCGCTATCCAACACTTTCCCTATTGTTGCATTTCTTGGAGTGGGAATAGTAAATTATTCCTCTCCGCTATCCAACACTTTCCCTACTGTTGCACTTGCTGGAGTGGGAATAGTAATTTTTACCCCTCCGCTATCCAACATTTTTCCTGCTGTTGCACTTGCTGGAGTGGGAATAGTAATGTATTCCCCTCCGCTATCCAACACTTTCCCTACTGTTGCAGTTCCTGGAGTGGGAATACTAATTTATTCCCCTACGCTATCCAACACTTTCCCTACTGTTGCACTTATTGGAGTCGGAATAGTAAATTATTCTCCTCCGCTATTCAACACTTTCCCTACTGTTGCACTCGCTGGAGTGGGGAGAGTAAATTATTCCCTTCTGTTATCCAACACTTTCCCTACTGTTGCAGTTAATGTATTGTAAAATGTAGTTTTAAAAGTTAATAAATATTTTAATAATTTAATTTATAATATATATATATATATTTTTTTTATTTTATTTTACATGTGTATGTATATATATATATTCTGCTCCAAATGTTGTCCACCTGGTGAGTAGCACTCGATCAGCAGCTTTGTTTATGAAAGTCAGGGACGAGGATCCGCTTGTAGAAGCTGCTCCGTAATGGAAATGCCTGACGCGTTTCGAAGCTCCATATGCTTCTCTTCCGAGGCTTGAACGGAGACAGTGTGTGCAAACGCTGAACCCACTTCGCCATTTTCATATTGCACACCCACCAATGGGAAGCTCGAATGAGACTGTGCATTGTGGGAAATGTGGTCCAGATAGCACACAAATCTTGTCCTGTATGGACCCTGCAAGTGGACTCGTCCTCAATCCTGTTTGCGGCTGCTGGCCCACATAGCCGACATGATGATTACCATGTTGGGTGGCCCCCATAACATTACGGGGTGGTGCACACTCCGCGGCAGGACGGCTGCTTATTACATTCTGCTCCAAAGGTTGTTCACCTGGTGAGTAGCACTCGATCAGCAGCTTTGTTTATGAGAGGCAGGGACGAGGATCCGCTTGTAGAAGCTGCTCCGTAATGGAAATGCCTGACGCGTTTCGAAGCTCCATATGCTTCTCTTCAGAGGCTTGAACGGAGACAGTGGGGCCGAATCCGAATCGGGCCGGAAAACGTACCGACCGACTCGGTGCGGGATTTTAGTCCGACCAACTCGGACCGGCGCCGTACGACCCGGGTAGTACGATGAAATGCATGTGAAACCCGACCGACTCGGACGGAATACAAAACGAACGACCGAGCCGGACGGAAACAAGCCATCCGGCCGGAAAATCTCCCGAAACGAACCGACCGACACGCTCCCGGATTGAACCCGAACGAAACGTACCCGCGAACTCCGACCCGCGTAGTACGAGGCTGTGCGTGCAAAACACGACCGACTCGCACGGAGCTCAAGCCGTACGACTGACACGCATACAAAACCCAGCCGAAGCAACCCAATACTCCGCGACCGACTCGTACGCCGCATATGAAATATAGCTGACACACAGCGGGAACGAGTCGGACAACATCGGACCACACAACAGCAGCGTCTGACTCGGACACAAGAACAACACCTACATGCACCAATAGCACCAAATAAAAAATTCAAAAAAAAAAAGGGCCAAACAAGCAACCACTAAGCCAATAAATACTGGGGGAAATGGAACAAGGACACACCTCCAACTCCACCTACATAAAGGCCACAAATCCCTACCATGATCCTTTGCAAATTCCACTGACCTGCCAGCAAACAACACCATCACACAGCAACCACAGACACACTCACAGCTCATACATCACACAAGCCACACACCATTACCACACCTACAAATCGCACCCTCACACACACCCAGCTAAACCAACACTCACACACCCCCACTTGCACACACACACACACACACATCAATCACCACCACCACCTTGCCCCTAAAGAAGAATCCAAAGTTCCTAGATAGTGAATTGGAAGTCATGGTAGATGAGATCCTCAGGGTAGAGCCACAGTTGTTTGGTACATTGGTACAACAGACCCCCATGTCGCAGAAAACCAAGATGTGGGCGAGGATTGTCGACTGGGTGAACGCACAATCACCATGTTTGCGCACAAAGGAAGACATCCAGAACAGGTGGTATGATGTGCGCAGGAGAGTCCGGGACCTACTTAAAAAGGATTACCTCCTCAGCCAGCACACCGGCAGTGGCCCTCCTGCAAAACCAGTATACCTCAGGCCCTGGGAGGAGAAGGTGCGGGCCATCCTACCAATAGTGAGCGTATACGGACTAACAGACATCCCAGAGCCTGGTGAGTACACAACTAATATACACAATATGGTGTGACAATACACACACAGCACTCTCAAAGGGATAGGCAAACCATGCACCCTTAGCAAATACACAGCAACCAAAACATATTCATCCCAAGATGTGAATGCTAGTCACACAAACACAATACCTGCCATCTCATACTGATATCTAACTGTGTCATGACATCTACAAACCTAACAACAAATACAGCAAGGCAGTGGCACAAATAGAACTAACAAACACTCTCAGATATTTTGACACCACTAGAACACCACCTCACAGGGAAGATCACTGAAAGGAAGGAATTCTGTGTATGCTGGTCAAGTCAGTGTAGCCAATAGCATGATGGGAGTTGGAGTCATAGATATTGCTCAGCCTCACAATTGGCCCATCAACACCACCCTGAACCATGCTCACATCACAGGGAGTGGAAAAGGACTCACAAGATGGCTGACACTGGGTACAGCTGGGGGAAGCACAAGGCCCTGCTGGGAACTGTGCAACAACCAACAGCAGGACAACACTGACTGACATCCTGAAAGACAACTTGCACTCCCTCAATGGAAGCACGTTCCATGGTGGGATATCTGGCTGGGTGGGATGGAGGACTCACAGCACTCACCATAGTTACAAGCACCTCCCCTCACACACACCCTCAACACTAACTCCACATAACACACCTGGGAGAATGCAATGCCCCACATTCTAACTGAAGATCCCACAAAGACCCACCACCCTGGGTCATGCTGTGTGAAGCACAGGGACACTCTTGGGACTTGTAGCCAAACAAACGCAAGGACAACACTGTCAGCCTTCCTGTCAGCACAGGCACCCCACCCCACAGGGAAGCAGAGTCAAAAGGAAGGAAGGATGGAAGGATGGACATGCTGGGAAGGGGGGTGGAGGCAATAGCATGATGGGAGTGGTAGTCACAGCTCAACATCCCCCACCCACATGGCCCTGCAAGCTACCACTGAAGCATGCACACCTCACAGGGAGTGAAAAGCCACTTCAAAGATGTCTGACACTGGCCTCAGCTGTGGGGAGCACAAGGCCCTGCTGGGAACTGGGCACCAACAAACAACACGACCACATTGTCAGCCATCCTGACATTGCTGTCACACTCACACACACTGAAGTCCACTCAAAAGGAAGGAAGGATGGGCATGCTGGGAAGGGGGGTGGAGGCAATAGCATGATGGGAGTGGTAGTCACAGATATTGGTCACCCTCACAATTGGCCCATCAACACCACCCTGAACCATGCACACATCACAGGGAGTGGAAAAGGACTCACAAGATGGCTGACACTGGGTACTGCTGGGGGAAGCACAAGGCCCTGCTGGGAACTGTGCAACAACCAACAGCAGGACACCACTGACTGACATCCTGAAAGACAACTTGCACTCCCTGCAATGGAAGCACGTTCCATGGTGGGATATCTGGCTGGGTGGGAAGGAGGACTCACAGCACTCACCATAGTTACAAGCACCTCCCTCACACACACCCTCAACACTAACTCCACATAACCCACCTGGGAGAATGCAATGCCCCACATACTAACTGAAGATCCCACAAAGAACCACCACCCTGGGTCATGCTGTGTGAAGCACAGGGACACTCTTGGGACTTGTAGCCAAACAACCGCAAGGAGAACACTCACAGCCATCCTGTCAGCACAGGCACCCTACCCCACAGGGAAGCAGAGTCAAAAGGAAGGAAGGATGGACATGCTGGGAAGGGGGTGGAGGCAATAGCATGATGGGAGTGGTAGTCACAGCTCAACATCCCCCACCCACATGGCCCAGCAAGCTACTACTGAAGCATGCACACCTCACAGGGAGTGAAAAGCCACTTCAAAGATGTCTGACACTGGCCTCAGCTGTGGGGAGCACAAGGCCCTGCTGGGAACTGGGCACAAACAAACAACACGACCACATTGTCAGCCATCTTGCCATTGCTGTCACACTCACACACACACACACTGAAGTCCACTCAAAAGGAAGGAAGGATGGGCATTCTGGGAAGGGGGGTGGAGGCAATAGCATGATGGGAGTGGTAGTCATAGCTCAACATCCCCCACCCACATGGCCCAGCAAGCTACCACTGAAGCATGCACACCTCACAGGGAGTGAAAAGCCACTTCAAAGATGTCTGACACAGGCCTCAGCTGTGGGGAGCACAAGGCCATGCTGGGAACTGGGCACAAACAAACAACATGACCACATTGTCAGCCATCCTGACATTGCTGTCACACTCACACACACTGAAGTCCACTCAAAAGGAAGGAAGGATGGGCATGCTGGGAAGGGGGGTGGAGGCAATAGCATGATGGGAGTGGTAGTCACAGATATTGGTCACCCTCACAATTGGCCCATCAACACCACCCTGAACCATGCACACATCACAGGGAGTGGAAAAGGACTCACAAGATGGCTGACACTGGGTACTGCTGGGGAAGCACAAGGCCCTGCTGGGAACTGTGCAACAACCAACAGCAGGACACCACTGACTGACATCCTGAAAGACAACTTGCACCCCCTGCAATGGAAGCACGTTCCATGGTGGGATATCTGGCTGGGTGGGAAGGAGGACTCACAGCACTCACCATAGTTACAAGCACCTCCCTCACACACACCCTCAACACTAACTCCACATAACCCACCTGGGAGAATGCAATGCCCCACATACTAACTGAAGATCCCACAAAGAACCACCACCCTGGGTCATGCTGTGTGAAGCACAGGGACACTCTTGGGACTTGTAGCCAAACAACCGCAAGGAGAACACTCACAGCCATCCTGTCAGCACAGGCACCCTACCCCACAGGGAAGCAGAGTCAAAAGGAAGGAAGGATGGACATGCTGGGAAGGGGGGTGGAGGCAATAGCATGATGGGAGTGGTAGTCACAGCTCAACATCCCCCACCCACATGGCCCAGCAAGCTACTACTGAAGCATGCACACCTCACAGGGAGTGAAAAGCCACTTCAAAGATGTCTGACACTGGCCTCAGCTGTGGGGAGCACAAGGCCCTGCTGGGAACTGGGCACAAACAAACAACACGACCACATTGTCAGCCATCTTGCCATTGCTGTCACACTCACACACACACACACTGAAGTCCACTCAAAAGGAAGGAAGGATGGGCATTCTGGGAAGGGGGTGGAGGCAATAGCATGATGGGAGTGGTAGTCATAGCTCAACATCCCCCACCCACATGGCCCAGCAAGCTACCACTGAATCATGCACACCTCACAGGGAGTGAAAAGCCACTTCAAAGATGTCTGACACAGGCCTCAGCTGTGGGGAGCACAAGGCCATGCTGGGAACTGGGCACAAACAAACAACATGACCACATTGTCAGCCATCCTGACATTGCTGTCACACTCACACACACTGAAGTCCACTCAAAAGGAAGGAAGGATGGGCATGCTGGGAAGGGGGTGGAGGCAATAGCATGATGGGAGTGGTAGTCACAGATATTGGTCACCCTCACAATTGGCCCATCAACACCACCCTGAACCATGCACACATCACAGGGAGTGGAAAAGGACTCACAAGATGGCTGACACTGGGTACTGCTGGGGGAAGCACAAGGCCCTGCTGGGAACTGTGCAACAACCAACAGCAGGACACCACTGACTGACATCCTGAAAGACAACTTGCACCCCCTGCAATGGAAGCACGTTCCATGGTGGGATATCTGGCTGGGTGGGAAGGAGGACTCACAGCACTCACCATAGTTACAAGCACCTCCCCTCACACACACCCTCAACACTAACTCCACATAACCCACCTGGGAGAATGCAATGCCCCACATACTAACTGAAGATCCCACAAAGAACCACCACCCTGGGTCATGCTGCGTGAAGCACAGGGACACTCTTGGGACTTGTAGCCAAACAACCGCAAGGAGAACACTCACAGCCATCCTGTCAGCACAGGCACCCCACCCCACAGGGAAACAGAGTCAAAAGGAAGGAAGGATGGACATGCTGGGAAGGGGGGTGGAGGCAATAGCATGATGGGAGTGGTAGTCACAGCTCAACATCCCCCACCCACATGGCCCAGCAAGCTACCACTGAAGCATGCACACCTCACAGGGAGTGAAAAGCCACTTCAAAGATGTCTGACACTGGCCTCAGCTGTGGGGAGCACAAGGCCCTGCTGATACTGGGCACAAACAAACAACACGACCACATTGTCAGCCATCTTGCCATTGCTGTCACACTCACACACACTGAAGTCCACTCAAAAGGAAGGAAGGATGGGCATTCTGGGAAGGGGGTGGAGGCAATAGCATGATGGGAGTGGTAGTCACAGCTCAACATCCCCCACCCACATGGCCCAGCAAGCTACCACTGAAGCATGCACACCTCACAGGGAGTGAAAAGCCACTTCAAAGATGTCTGACACTGGCCTCAGCTGTGGGGAGCACAAGGCCCTGCTGGGAACTGGGCACAAACAAACAACACGACCACATTGTGAGCCATCTTGACATTGCTTTCACACTCACACACACTGAAGTCCACTCAAAAGGAAGGAAGGATGGGCATTCTGGGAAGGGGGGTGGAGTCAATAGCATGATGGGAGTGGTAGTCACAGCTCAACATCCCCCACCCACATGGCCCAGCAAGCTACCAGTGAAGCATGCACACCTCACAGGGAGTGAAAAGCCACTTCAAAGATGTCTGACACTGGCCTCAGCTGTGGAGAGCACAAGGCCCTGCTGGGAACTGGGCACAAACAAACAACACAACCACATTGTCAGCCATCTTGACATTGCTGTCACACTCACACACACTGAAGTCCACTCAAAAGGAAGGAAGGATGGGCATTCTGGGAAGGGGGGTGGAGGCAATAGCATGATGGGAGTGGTAGTCACAGATATTGCTCACCCTCACAATTGGCCCATCAACACCACCCTGAACCATGCACACATCACAGGGAGTGGAAAAGGACTCACAAGATGGCTGACACTGGGTACTGCTGGGGGAAGCACAAGGCCCTGCTGGGAACTGTGCAACAACCAACAGCAGGACAGCACTGACTGACATCCTGAAAGACAACTTGCACTCCCTGCAATGGAAGCACGTTCCATGGTGGGATATCTGGCTGGGTGGGAAGGAGGACTCACAGCACTCACCATAGTTACAAGCACCTCCCCTCGCACACACCCTCAACACTAACTCCACATAACCCACCTGGGAGAATGCAATGCCCCACATTCTAACTGAAGATCCCACAAAGAACCACCACCCTGGGTCATGCTGTGTGAAGCACAGGGACACTCTTGGGACTTGTAGCCAAACAAACGCAAGGACAACACTGTCAGCCTTCCTGTCAGCACAGGCACCCCACTCCACAGGGAAGCAGAGTCAAAAGGAAGGAAGGATGGACATGCTGGGAAGGGGGGTGGAGGCAATAGCATGATGGGAGTGGTAGTCACAGATATTGCTCACCCTCACAAGTGGCCCATCAACACCACCCTGAACCATGCACACATCACAGGGAGTGGAAAAGGACTCACAAGATGGCTGACACTGGGAACTGCTGTGGGGAGCACAAGGCCCTGCTGGGAACTGTGCAACAACCAACAGCAGGACACCACTGACTGACATCCTGAAAGACAACTTGCACTCCCTGCAATGGAAGCACGGTCCATGGTGGGATATCTGGGCTGGGGGAGAAGTAGGCCCGGATGGCAACCAAATAGCACCAATGCTGGTCAGGCACACACCTCAACATTCACATTGACATGCCACAGGTTGGCAGGACAATGTGCTACACCAATATCACTCTCTGACTGTCACAATTTAGGAGAATGCTATGTCCAGGCCCGCATCCAGAGGTACAGTCACAACTGTCAGGTGTTTGAACAATTGATGCCTGTAGAAACATACCATACAATCTGTGTCTCTCCCCAAAACAGGTGATGATGGGGACTCAGCAGCAGACCAGGAGGAGTCCCTGTCCCAGGCTCCGGGGGACACTGAGCTCACTGGTGTGGATCAGCCTCTGCACTCCTCGGATGGCGAAGAACTAGCTGGACCCTCCGGTGTCAGTCATCATGCAGCACCAGCAGGACCAACATCTGCACCCCCTGCACCCACCCCTCCAACAACTGCCAACACACAGGCCACCCCAGCCAACACGGACACACCAAGGACCACAGGTGACAACAGCGCAGGGACCCAGGCCCAAACTGGAGCTGCTGACAACGAGCTCACGAACAACACCCAAGTGGGCACACGGTCACCTGTGCGTGCCACCGCAGGTCCCTCACGTGTCGCCAGGGGTGGTGGGAGGGGTGGTAGACACAGGTCGCTCTTTGCAGAGGGGTCGGGACTGCATGATGACCCACAACTGGCACGCATCACGGATGCGTACCAGACTAGCACCGGAGAGGTCAGCCAGGTAGTGGGGATCCTCAAGGACATACAACAGCAGCAGGCTGCCCATCATGCCCGCTTGGACTCCCACATGTCCCGTGTCGAGACACACATGTCACGTGTCGAGACACACATGTCACATGTCGAGACACACATGTCTGGCATAGAGTCCAAGTGGGACACATTGGAACAACTAACAGTGGTGCATAGGGGCATACGGACATGCCTCCGCCAGATTAGCACCAACATGGCCTCACCTCCCTGTGTGCCCACAACATCTGCTGCTGAAACAACTGCAAATGCCACAGGGAGGGCGGAGGACTCTGGCGGAGAGTCCCCTGCACCGCCGCAGCCTGCACCTGAGGGTCCCCCCCCCAAGAAGAGGGGCCGTCCGAGGAGGCCAAACTGAGAGGCCGATGGCCAGCTACATCCCCCAGGAAGCCAACACCTGTTCTGGAACTATTCCTCTGTGTGCAAACTGCACGCCCTGTCAAAGGCAACCCAACTCGCCCACATGACATGGGGAGCTCTAGTTGTCCAAATTCATCAGATGACTGTGGACTTTACTCTGGACATTTCAGCTACCAAGACTTCCAAATCACATGGGAACTTGGGATTCCAATTTCTATGTACAGCACCCACCATCCTGTGCACCATCCCCACACCTTTTGTAAATAAACTCACCAATACACCATATCTGCCTCTGTTGTGATTCCAACGTGGTGTCTGTCATGGAGATGGTGATCAGAAAAATTACACTGTGCATGCTAACTGCTACAGCAACTCCAACACCGTCATGTCAGTTATGGCGACGTGACACATATGAGGGAGACACACCACTAGGGCCACACAACACATACACACCAGGGCCATCAGACTCATCCCCTACACTGATGTTGCCAGGAAATACAGTGCAATGCACAGACACCACACCTATTCACAGTCTGTGTCAACTAGACTACAGGTGCAGTAAGCAAATGTCAGTCAGATGTGTGACTACAGACAACGCACATCCCAAAGTGAAGCACAGGTTTACTACACATTAGCAACATGTTGTTTCCACTACAAATGCAAGCTAATCCCACCTGGCTGTGGCCACAAAGTCAAACAATGCAGAAGATAGAAAGTCCAGGGGTGTGTGGCACATCACCTGTAGGTAAACAACTGCTGCCACCTTGGAAGTTGAATCATGGATTCGGGGTATCCAAGTTGATCAAACAACTCCGGCAGCACCCTGTGAAGGACAGACATGACACACAGTCAGAACCACTGAAGAACAGCACAGAACGGCAATACTCATGTCTAATACCTGTCACAAGATAACTACACAAAGCAAGTTAGCAGGTCAACACTGTTGGGCAGTACAGACCACCTGCAAGGACACATTCCTGCACGCATCCAGTCAAGTTGCACATGGCCACACTCAAACAGCACCAGAGCACCACACACACATATCATGCAAATCTAAAGCATTGACATCACAACCCTCTGCATACTCACATTCAGCTGAAGAAGTTGGTGATGAGCTGTGTGCGGACATCACCATCATCATCATCATCATCATCATCACTGGCATCGTGGCCCAGGCCAGGATCCTCCACAGGTGGCGGATGTTGGTCATCGTCAACCAGGATGAGAGGCAACTCCTTCCACACTGCCAGGTTGTGTAGCATGCAGCAGACGATGACAATCTTGCACACCTTTGCTGGGGCATATGGGAGGGACCCTCCTGTCTTGTCCAGGCAGCGAAAGCGGCTCTTCAGGAGACCAAAGGTCCGCTCAATCACCCTCCTGGTCCGACCATGTGCCTCATTGTAGCGCATCTGGGCTGGTGTCACAGGGTTCCTGAGGGGTGTCAGCAACCACGGCATGTTGGGGTATCCCGAGTCACCTACAGACAGACAATTACACATTAGCCGATTTGGAAAAGTGTGCGGAAAGCAACATAGCAGAACACACACAATGGTACAAAGTCAGTACACACCGACAAGCCAAGCACGCTGGTTCTGCATCTGTGACATCATCCTTGGGATGCGACTACTCCTCATCACGTAGGCATCATGTGCCGAACCGGGGAAACGGGCACACACATGGTGATGGTCATATCTGCAAGACATACCACCAGAGCATTTATAGAATGGTAATGTTTACGGTTCCTGTATGCCTGCTCATGTGCCTGTGGTGGTACCGAAGCCACATGTGTCCCATCAATGGAGCCAATGACATGTGGCATCCTCCCCAGGGCATAGAAGTCACTCTTGACGTCAGTGAGTCGTTGACGTGGTGGGAAATAGATGTACTGGTTAAGGCATCTCAACATTGCCACCAAAACATCGCGTAGCACACGGCCGAACATAGTCTGTGACATACCACCAGTAGATGCCACACTGTGTTTAAAGGTACCGGTGGCAAAGAAGTGTAGGGCTGCCATCACCTTCACCTTGAGCGCTGTAGGATACAGCCGGCCAGGCTGCAAATGTGGGTCCAACCGCACTGCCAAATCCTCAATCAGCTGCCTGGTGAAGCGGTACCGTCGGATGCTGTCACGTTCCACCATCGTTGCCAGGTCTGGGAATGGTCTATGGACAGCAGGAGCCCTGCAGTGCAGAGGTGAAGAAAGCAAGATTGCCAGTCACCCCACATATGTACCATTCACCATACTCAATTTCACATGATACATCATTACCAAACACAAGTACTTGATGTGTGTCTCGTTCTGTTTGGACATATATGGCACCTACATGGACATCATCTAACATCTCTGTTCAACAAGTGTGGACAACAGGTCCCAGGGTGTGCAATGTGAAACCATTTGGATGAGTCACAGTACCAATTTACTGCTCTCACATTCCACACACATACCACAGTGACATGTCTGGACAGATGCGCCACAGGCATCACGACTCATTGACAGGTAGATTCCCAGGGACCCTGTTTTGCCACATGGACACTGGCATGACATGGCGTATCATGTACACGTCAGAAAAACAAACATGATATCCACAGGTGGTGGACCCTGTAGCCTCTGCAGGACAGACATGGACGTCTGTGACACACACACGTAACATCTAAGTCCATGCACAAACAACGTGGATGTGGATACTGTCTCCCATTGTGCACATGGAGTCAGACATGTGAAACTCAACATGCACACAGACTGTGGAGGGACATGACTATTGTGGCAATGGTCCACCCTGTGACGTACATGCCTTCCCACGTGAGCCTGGGGGTATGTGACATGTCATACACATACACAACCTGGAAATGTGGCCATGCCACATGCTCCAAAATGAACATTTGCACATCACAGTGGTCAGGTGCACAACACACAAAGGACCCTGTCCCCATGAATACGTGCACAGCCTGGGTGTGTCTGCCCCCAAGTGCCACCCCAAAAACAACATGTACACCCCCATACACAGTTAGGGTCATGCTGCCACACATGCCTTAGATACAGTGTGGACTGGGTGTGGTGTAGTAGGTGTGCCCCTGAGTCCCTGGAAAGTATATGTGGCTGGCATAGGTTCACCAGTGACCAGCATGGTGACATATGCGAGTGGCCTGTCCAGGGACGCGTTGTACAGCAATGGTCCGATCGGTGTACCCGCACGGACCATTGCATTGAATGTGAGCGGGTACGCGTCGTACAGCAATGGTCCGATCGGTGTGCCCGCACGGACCATTGCATTGAATGTGAGCGGGTACGCGTTGTATCGCGGGTACGCGTTGTACAGCAATGGTCCGATCGGTGTGCCCGCACGGACCATTGCATTGAATGTGAGCGGGTACGCGTTGTATCGCGGGTACGCGTTGTACAGCAATGGTCCGATCGGTGTGCCTGCACGGACCATTGCATTGAATGTGAGCGGGTACGCGTTGTATCGCGGGTGCACGTTGTCCAGCAATGGTCCGATCGGTGTGCCCGCACGGACCATTGCATTGAATGTGAGCGGGTACGCGTTGTATCGCGGGTACGCGTTGTACAGCAATGGTCCGATCGGTGTGCCCGCACGGACCATTGCATTGAATGTGAGCGGGTACGCGTTGTATCGCGGGTACGCGTTGTCCAGCAATGGTCCGATCGCTGTGCCCGCACGGACGATTGCATTGAATGTAAGCGGGTACGCATTGTACAGCAATGGTCCGATCGGTGCGCACGCATTGGCTGGGGCCTGGCATGGCAACGGACGCGTTTTTGAAGCTTCGAGTCTGATGCAGTGAATTCAGTTGGCCAGCCACAACAATGTTGCAAATTCATGGGTGTCATGAAGTTGAAATTTTTGAAGGATGCTGTGGGCGTGTCTTGGTGCTGCAATTCCATGGATTGGACAGATTCATAAGATGCATACGACTTGGACCTATCACTTTGGATACATGGCACAGTATCTGCCTCTGCAGCACACATATAATGCTGGCTGTTCCCCTGAGGGCTCACTTGACTGCACTACATGCTCCAGGACGACATCTGCCACTACACTGCTGCTGTCTCTGCATCCTCTGGCTACTGCAATGGCACGTACTGTGGAGAGAGCCCCAGCCTTCACCCATGAGGAGAACCAGGCCCTGCTGGACAACCTCCTTCCACAGTACAGCAAGCTGTATGGGACACCAGGGGAGCAGGTGAGTGTACTGTCCACTGCCTTACTAATTGTGCATGTTGTCTGACTAGCAGGATTTACAGTGTGCACACCACTGGCTAGCATGCTCACTGAGTAGTTCGCACCCCCCAAAGTGTGTAGTCACATGCACTGAACAGGTACAGTGGAGTAACAGTGCATTCAAACAAGGTTCACTTCCCATGCAATGATACCATGTAGTAACTGCTGGCAAACAGTCCATAGCCCTCGTTGCACTGCCTGTGTACATCATATGCCCCTGTGATTGAGACATGTATTTCCAACTGTGTGATGCACGGACATGTTGCATGTGTAGTAATGGCCTTTTCACTTTGTCATCCTCACAGGTTGATGCCCATCAGAAGCAGGATATCTGGCTGGCCATTGTCCGGGCAGTCAGATCCGTGGGGGTCTACAAGCGCCGGATCCGCAACTGCCAGAAGAGGTGGCAGGACCTTCGGGGCTGGACCCGGAGGATCGCAAGGGTCCAGCTGAAGCTGTCGCCTCCTCGCAGGAGGGGCGGACACCGGACCCTGACCCCCCACATGCTCCAGATCCTGCCGGTGGTCTTCCCGGAGCTGGATGGGCAGCTGAAGGCCAGACAGCAGCAAGAAGGGGGTGAGTCAAAGACTGCACTGTGAACTCTGTCTGACATGCTATGTGCCCTCCTGTGACGTGGTTAAACTTCCCCAGTACATCAGTCTTGTTGTCCAGTACCCATGTCCCTCTATTGTGACATGGCCACTACCCATCTGATAGGCCGGTGTGCTCCTTACGCTCAGGATAATTGTGTCACTCGGGTACAGGCTCCTTGCATTTTGCTTTGCTCAAGGTGGGTGACAGCTTTTGTTACCGTGATATTGTGTTAGCCTTCATGGGTGGGTCAATTGCTCACACAATGCCTGAGTCGTGCAATGTAGTCTGGGTGTAACTTTGATATGTGATCCACTTGCAGATCAGAATCACCACATGTCCCTGGGGTATTTGCCACACCCCATGCTGCGGGTGGGTAAAATGTTTGGGCCTCAGGAGTATGTATGTCAAGTGTGTCACACATGCTTAGCCACCTGCCTACTGACCAGGGCTCATCCATCTTGCAGGTGGAGCCGGACAGTCATGCCTACTCCAGGGCATACAATACACTCTGTACTCCCACTCCCGTGTATCAGCTGACATGCTGTGCTCAGTGAAATGTTCCCTCAGGTGTCTGCCTCTCTGTCGTTGTGCTGTGACTACGTTGTCGGGACTCCAGTGATGTTTATCGGTTAGGGGTCAGCATGCCATCTGCTATTGGACCATGTGAGACAAGACTTCTGTGACTTATAGGTGTTTGATCACATGACTGTGCAGACAGGTGTATGCCACTGTGACTTTCAGGCAGCTGTTTTTCATTCTCAGCACACTGTGAGGTGCTCATGTTCAGAGAGTTGTGTTTCATGTCCCCCATATGTGCAATTGGTATGACGTGGACAAATAGTAGTTCAGATGATGTGGTTTTTGGGGGATGGACATGTGCACTTGTCAGTTACATTACTTGCCTTCCCCATGTCCTAGGATTGTGACACAGTGCAGACTGTTGTTGGCTGGCTGCCATGGCCATGTGACTGGAGACAGTGATGTATGACTTTGCAGGCATGCCTGTGTCATGGCATTAAACTTCCTAAGAGTGATACTGCAGGGGAGTGACATGTGCAACATGCACCCCATTGTGGCATTGACTATCCGGACATGGGTGCTTCATGGTGTCTGGTGCTGGTATGCATCACATGCATTTCTATTTAGACTCTGGCTGTCCATTTATCCAGACACCTGCACTGACTCAGTGGCAAGAGATGCGACATGGGCATGTTCACATACTTCACCGTGTTCTCAGTAATGTCCAACTACTGTGTAGGTGGTGCATGTGTCCACAATGGGGTCTTACCATCAGACAGGCACCAGACAGATGGGTGCAAGGGCAGGAGGGGTGTCTGTTCCATGGTTGACCATCAGACTGACAATTGGCTTCTCCTAATCTGTGTGATGACTTTTGGCAATGTTCTACTAAAGATGCCAGGGCTTGCTCTGTGATGTGCTGTACTTACTGTGGTGTGTGAGGTCAGTGCAGGTGACTGATGTTTGTCTGTTTCCCAAATTGTTTGCAGATACATCCACAGCCACAGGAGGGGACAGCTCCACGGACCAGGAGGAGCAGCGGAGCCAGACTGGGTCAGCGTCCGACGAGTGGTCAGAGGGACCCAGTGGCACGGAGGGCGAGGGGAGCCACACCGAGGAGTCCTCAGCACCATCCACCTCAGCTGAGGACCACAGCAGCTCAGAGGATGACTCCCTTGTGGATGCGGGTGTCAGCAGCCACCACACACCAGCTAGTCTGTCTGACCCCGCCACCACCACCACCACCACCACCACCGCCCTCCCATTGGCTCCCATTCCTGTGGTCCGTGGAGGCTCCCGTGCTCGGGAGCGTGTCTCCTTCAAGCCAGGCACCGCACCCCCTGCCCCTGTGTCCCCTGCTGCCCTGAGTGAGGAGTCTGTGTACCTCCTTCGGCAGCTCCATGTAGGGCAGACAGCAATGCTGACTGTCCTCCATGCACACACCACTCTGTTGACACAGCTGGTGTCGTTCATGGAGGGCATCTCGACGGGTATGTCTGCCCTACAGAGGAGCAATAAGTCCATGGACTCCTCCCTGACGGCAGCAGTGTCCCTCCTCCAACAGTCCCTCACCCCTCCCACCTCTGCCCCATCCACACTTCCTACCACCCTACCTGTCCAAAGCACATGCACACCTGCACAATCACCCAAACACACAGACACGAGCAGCACACGCACACACCCAAAACCAAGGCAAGACGTGCACACAAGCATCCTCAGGGGACTGATTCCACACACACAGGGATGGGGAACTGACACACACACAGGCAACCACAGTCACTCCGCAATCCTCAAGATCCTCTCCCTCCAAGACCCCTTCCCTTGCCTCACCTGCAACCCCACCTACACAGCAGCTCTTCCTCTCTGACCTCGGCCTCTTCCCCTCCAATCCCGCTGATCCAGCATACCGGGGGAAGAGGAAGTCCACACACAGAGAGGGGAGTGCCCCTCGCCCCCGGACACCCTCCCCAGTCGCAGGCAGAGTGAGCCCCCACCCGCAAGTCCCCCGGACCCGGAAGAGCAAGACCCCGCCACCGCCCTGCAAGTCACCCACCCAGTCTCTCACCTCCATCCCCCAGGCCACCACTCCACAGGTTCCACCGCCAATCCCTGCCCCAGGTTCCCCCACACACCGATACCACATCCCCAAACTGCTTAGGCCCTCCCCCCTGCCACTTGCTCTTCCACCCCCAAACCAGACGCTCTACCTGTATGTGCCACTGGTGTGGAGACCGTGTCCCCCCCCTCTGTCCTGCCCAGCTCTTCTGCCCCCCCTTCCACTCCCTTGGAGTCATGCACTGCGGTGGAGTCCACAACAACCCCGTCTGACTCGGGCACTGCATTGGGGACCCAGTCCACTCCATCTGCCCAGCCCACTGCAGTGGTTGCAGCACCAACACCATCAGACTTGAGCCCTGCAGTGGTGCCGGCCCCCCCTGAGTCAGACACCTCCACTGCAGTTGCCGGTGACACTCCTGCACCCACCTCACCTTCACTGCCTCCTTCTGGCATCCCCTGATCCTGTCCCTGCGGTGCCTGGCCTGCCCCTCGTATGCCCCTCCAAGGGGGATGTCCTTTGTCGGTACCTGTGCAGGCAAGCAATTGGTGATAAGTTGTCACACATCACCCTGTTGGGACTGTGTATTTGGACTGGACATTGGCCGTAGTTTATTTTGGACTTTTGATTTCAGTTGCACACTTGCTGAATAAAGCCTCTTTTTGTTTACTTGTGGTTAATCTTTGGAGGTACATGATGTAGATGTGTAGAATCATGCATTTGCTGTTGTAATTGTGTTCAGATCAGGTAAATGAAGTTTTGCTGTGATGGGCTCCATGTGGTCCATGGGATATGTGTCCTAATCTAGTCTGGATCTATAGCATCCCTTGCTGCAGTCTGAGGGTGTAATGTTCAGCATTTGACACAGGGATGTACGTTTAGAATTTGTAGATTACCATCTTTGTCCTACACTGTTGCACATCTGTTGGGCTTACCACTGTCCAATGTTCCTAGTACCCTGACTGTGTGCCCGTCTCCACTGGACATGCAGTTTTGCACATCAATTTTGGAGGACTCATCTGTGTATACAGTACAACTGGATTGCCACGTGTTTTGGGTGTATGCAGATGACTGACGTGACACTCCCGTACCCAGGCTGATGTGAGCAGAGGCTTCTGTGTGTTGTAGTTGTTGACTCACTGACGGAGTGTCCTGTTGATATGTTTGAGTCGTGCACAGACAAGGTTTGGCACAGCGGACCTTCCACAGGAGTGGAGTGCCGTCATGGCTGTGTGTAATCCGGTGACATTGCGTCTGCCCGTGTTGTGTGTTGTGTGAGCATGTCTGTGCATGTTCCCTTCCCTTTTCATACACAGGCTGTGTCCCTAGGGATGTTCCTGTTTGTGATGCTTGCAGAGTTGGTATGTGTTCATCCAGCATCTTGGACGTGGTTTATCCGTGATGTGGGTGCATAACAAACTGATGTTCATGAGGTTGTCATCCCAGGTTGTCTTTGTTGTCAGGGCTGGGGATGTGTGCAAACGCTGATGGGACACATTCATGATTCCCCTTGGCACTTGTTGTTTACACAAGTAATGTGATTTAGAGTTTGTGGTAGCTTTCAGTGATTGTGACGCATTGTGTGTGTGACTGCTGCCACTCCTCAGGGTCAGAGCTGCAATGTTGGAAGTTGTGTACGTGTGTTCTTTGTGTCTCACCTTGGCTTCTTCGTTGGTGAATGACTATGGCCAGGATCCCATTGTTTGTGGTGGATTTCACATCATGCGCATGTACGGCGTACTGTGCTGTGTGTCATACATAGACGAGTCATGTTGACTGGGCATGTGTGATGGGTTTCTGCACCTTAGTTCCCCCACCACCCCTGGGATTGTCATGGGTGCATGTGCAATGTCACCAGTCCATGTGAGCTTCACTGCTGCACATTGGTGGAGATCAGGGTGTGTGGTGTTGAGTGTGCAAATGTGAGTTGTTGCATGGCTAGACCACTACCTCCATATTGGCCTTGGCTGGCAGGCCCTGCTGATTGATTGGAGCTTGTGTAGGTGTGATGGTAGTTTGTAGCTGGGGACACCTGGCTGTGGTTCACAGTGTGCTCAACATCTACCTTTGTCATCACAGTGGAATTGTCATGCAGGCTAGTATCTGCACAATGTGGGGTCCCTGGGGGTAGTGCTGTGGTGGGTGTGTCTCTTGCTGTGTTAGTTGCTGTTCCTACAAGCTTGTGTGACTTGTGTAATTTGGCCTCCCTCTCATCTAACAATGCCAGTTTGCCCACATAGGGGAATCCAATCCATGAGTTACTTGTGTGTGGCTCTGTATACACATCTGTGTAATTGGGATTCAGGCCTCCTCATGTGTTGTGTGGTTGCCTGGGGACACTGGCACACCCCCCCATCACCTGTTGTGTTTGATATGCAGTGTGAGGCTGCCTGTTTGTGTTGGTGCATTTGCATCACTGCATTGGCATTTCTGTAGTGTGCCATTGGCTGTATGTAGTTTGGTGATTTTCCCCTGCTCTCCCTGGGACTCCTAGGTCATCAGTCAGCACAATGATCATGGTTTGTATGTCCCATTGCTGCCATGGTATGGTACATGTTCACCTGACATCGACAGTCTCCACAGGTTATAAACATTTGTGTGTCCATTGGTGCAGATATGTGGGTCAGCATCATGATGGTCACTTCTGTCATTGTGTAATTGGCTGATTGTTGACAATGTGGTCCCCCATGTGTGATGTTTGTATGCACATGGCCAAAACGATGTTTCTGTGCACTGTTAGCCTCGCCCAATCTATGTTGCAATGGGACACAAGCACTACTATGCCACAGATGTTTTAGTTGTTGTGTGACCAGGATTCATCCATACAGTTTGTCTTTGGCAGCTTTTACCATGCCTACACTTACCTTATGATCACCGTGGTGATGGTGCTTTGGGCCCCATTGCCACACTGATCAAAAGGTGCATCAGCCATGGACCCCACACTTACCTTTTGGTGACTGTGGTGATGGGGCTTTGGGCCCCATTGCCACACTGATCAAAAGGTGCATCAGCCTTGGACCCCACACATAGCTTTTGGTGACTGTGGTGATGGGGCTTTAGGCCCCATTGCCACACTGATCAAAAGGTGCATCAGCCATGGACCCCACACTTACCTTTTGGTGACTGTGGTGATGGGGCGTTGGGCCCAATTGCCACACTGATCAAAAGGTGCATCAGCCTTGGACCCCACACTTACCTTTTGGTGACTGTGGTGATGGGGCTTTGGGCCCCATTGCCACACTGATCAAAAGGTGCATCAGCCTTGGACCCCACACTTACCTTTTGGTGACTGGGGTGATGGGGCTTTGGGCCCCATTGCCACACTGATCAAAAGGTGCATCAGCCTTGGACCCCACACATAGCTTTTGGTGACTGTGGTGATGGGGCTTTGGGCCCCATTGCCACACTGATCAAAAGGTGCATCAGCCATGGACCCCACACTTACCTTTTGGCGACTGTGGTGATGGGGCTTTGGGCCCCATTGCCACACTGATCAAAAGGTGCATCAGCCTTGGACCCCACACTTACCTTTTGGTGACTGTGGTGATGGGGCTTAGGGCCCCATTGCCACACTGATCAAAAGGTGCATCAGCCTTGGACCCCACACTTACCTTTTGGTGACTGTGGTGATGGGGCTTAGGGCCCCATTGCCACAGTGGCCATGGTCGGCTTGTTTTGTGGAGGCCACACACTTTTATGTGTGACACATGTGATAGTGGGTCACATTGTATGTTCATTGTTATGTTTAGTGTTGTAGGCATTTGACATAGACTACACACGCTTGTCATGTTGTTTGGGTGGATGTAATTTTCTGTGATTCCTTATGTGGGAGTATGCTGGTTGTGTCATGCATTACCCGTCCTATGAGTAGGGGTGGTGGTAGTGGCAGGCATCCTGCCCCCCCTGAGTGGGGATGGTAGTAGTGATAGGCATCCAGCCCCCCATGAGTGGGGATAGTAGTAGTGATAGGCATCCTGCCCCCCATGGGTGGGGATGGTAGTAGTGGCAGGCATCCAGCCCCCCATGAGTGGGGATGGTAGTAGTGGCAGGCATCCAGCCCCCCATGAGTGGGGATGGTAGTAGTGGCAGGCATCCAGCCCCCCATGAGTGGGGATGGTAGTAGTGGCAGGCATCCAGCCCCCCATGAGTGGAGATGGTAGTGGTGGCAGGCATCCTGCCCCCCATGAGTGGGGATGGTAGTGGTGGCAGGCATCCAGCCCCCCATGAGTGGGGATGGTGGTAGTGGTGGGCATCCAGCCCCCCATGAGTGGGGATGGTAGTGGTGGAAGGCATCCAGCCCCCCATGAGTGGGGATGGTAGTAGTGATAGGCATCCAGGCCCCCATGAGTGGGGATGGTAGTAGTGATGGGCATCCTGCCCCCCATGAGTGGGGATGGTAGTGGTGGCAGGCATCCTGCCCCCATGAGTGGGGATGGTAGTGGTGATAGGCATCCTGCCCCCCATGAGTGGGGTTGGCAGTGGTGGCAGGCATCCTGCCCCCCATGAGTGGGGATGGTAGTGGTGGCAGGCATCCTGCCCCCCATGAGTGGGGATGGTAGTGGTGGCAGGCATCCAGCCCCCCATGAGTGGCAGGCATCCAGCCCCCCATGAGTGGGGATGGTGGTAGTGGTGGGCATCCAGCCCCCCATGAGTGGGGATGGTAGTAGTGGCAGGCATCCAGCGCCCCATGAGTGGGGATGGTAGTAGTGATAGGCATCCAGCCCCCCATGAGTGGGGATGGTAGTAGTGATAGGCATCCAGGCCCCCATGAGTGGGGATGGTAGTAGTGACAGGCATCCAGGCCCCCCTGAGTAGGGGTGGTGGTAGTGGCAGGCATCCAGGCCCCTATGGGTGTGTATGGCATTGGTGGTGCCCATCCCACCCCTATGATTGTGCTGTTGCTAGTGTACGTCATTTGTGCTTCCCTGTGTGTGTGTGACATATTTTGGGTACGTGTAGTTAGTTTGTATTGTTGGTGTTTGACTTACCGTCTGCGCCGTACGTGTCCGAACCGGTCCCGGTAATAGATGTAGAGTATAGGTAGGACCTGCGTGATGGGATTCATGGTTGGGTCGTCTCGTTCGGGTTTCGCGTGTCTTTGACTCGTACTCGTCGCTGGTTTGTTCGTCTCGTAGCCGTGGATCTTCTTGTGGCGCGAATCAGAGCTTATGTGCGGCTCTCCCGGATGCTGAGACGTGCCGGACGTAGCGACGGGTTCGGCGCGTACGGAAGACGCATCGTACTAGTCCGGCCGGAAGGTGCTGTGTATTTGGGTCCGTGCGACTCGATTCAGCGTTTACGGATCCGGCTCGGGCGGAGAACAGGAGCTGGATTGGGTAAGTACTGCTCGGTCGGAATCTGGGCTGTTATGCGCATCGTACTTGTTCGTTCGGTTGAGTGTTCGAGTCGGTCGGAAAATACGCGTTCGGCTGGTATTTTTTTCCGGACGAATACTGTTAGGTGCGCTTCCGGCCGACATCGGAATCGACCCCAGTGTGTGCAAACGCTGAACCCACTTCGCCATTTTCATATTGCACACCCACCAATGGGAAGCTCGAATGAGTCTGTGCATTGTGGGAAATGTGGTCCGGATAGCACACAAATCTTGTCCTGTACGGACCCTGCAAGTGGACTCGTCCTCAATCCTGTTTGCGGCTGCTGACCCACGTAGCCCCCATAACATGACGGGGTGGTGCACACTCCGCGGCAGGACGGCCGCGTATTACATTCTGCTCCAAAGGTTGTCCACCTGGTGAGTAGCACTCGATCAGCAGCTTTGTTTATGAAAGGCAGGGACGAGGATCCGCTTGTAGAAGCTGCTCCGTAATGGAAATGCCTGACGCGTTTCGAAGCTCCATATGCTTCTCTTCAGAGGCTTGAACGGAGACAGTGTGTGCAAACGCTGAACCCACTTCGCCATTTTCATATTGCACACCCACCAATGGGAAGCTCGAATGAGACTGTGCATTGTGGGAAATGTGGTCCGGATAGCACACAAATCTTGTCCTGTATGGACCCTGCAAGTGGACTCGTCCTCAATCCTGTTTGCGGCTGCTGACCCACGTAGCCCCCATAACATGACGGGGTGGTGCACACTCCGCGGCAGGACGGCCGCGTATTACATTCTGCTCCAAAGGTTGTCCACCTGGTGAGTAGCACTCGATCAGCAGCTTTGTTTATGAAAGGCAGGGAAGAGGATCTGCTTGTAGAAGCTGCTCCGTAATGGAAATGCCTGACGCGTTTCGAAGCTCCATATGCTTCTCTTCAGAGGCTTGAACGGAGACAGTGTGTGCAAACGCTGAACCCACTTCGCCATTTTCATATTGCACACCCACCAATGGGAAGCTCGAATGAGACTGTGCATTGTGGGAAATGTGGTCCGGATAGCACACAAATGTATTTATAATTTTTGATATATTTCTAACATTTTATAATTTATTAAAATAATTATTTAGTAATTATTATTAAGTAAATATATATATTACATTTTATATATGTATGTTTAATTTATTTTTACATTACATTTATCACTTATAATTGTTAACATATTTTAATATTTCTAAATATTTTTTTTAAGTTATATGTATTATTTAATTTATTTTACTTTTTTTTATACATTTTAAAAACGATATTTTGAATTTCGATATTTATAACAACTATATATTTTTTCGATATTTTAGTACTTACCATTATGTAGATAGGATGTCGATATTTTTGACATCGATATTTATGTCCCGATATTTTGGGAACACGATATTTTGTCCATCGATATTTTTTCAGTGATCCGCTCACACGTGCAGTTCTCATTCACTTTAGCAACCTAGGCCCCTGGCAACCCATCAATACCCTCTGGGGCATCTGTTCTTGCAACCAGAAGTCCCTTAGCTCGAGCTGCAATCATGTACCTCAAATACTGCGACTCCATCCAGTTACCTGGTAGACCATGCACCATGTCCAGAAGGTTTCGTTAAGCCAATGCCCCAGAAGGAAACCAAATGTATTTTACGATGTGTGTGTATGCTTTGTATTCACAAATCTCTAACACTCCAAGCAAAGGAATGATGATGGCACAGTAACCACAACTCTCTTTTCCTTCTGGTGAGTAAAGTGTAAAGTTCTGCACTTTATGTACCGTCTGAACATTAGAGCCCATATTAAGAAAACATTTAAATATTGCATAAGAAATAGGTCAAATACATTTGGATATTTTTTGCTGCTTCTGTAGTAGGCAATGCCAGTCAAGAACAAAACATAAACAACACATCATTTGTTGCTATTTTTATAATATAAGAAATAGAGGCAATACAATTTGTTCATGTTCTAACTAGAAAGATTAACCTAAACTTGAGGCAAAATCAGTTAGATCAACTTTCATTACATGACTAGTTTGCTCTGCTTTTTAAAAAGGTTATTTCTATTAGGGTCTATTTGATAATGTCCGTGTTATGATTTGCAAGCACAAAAGCAATGGATCCACAACATACTCATCCATGCTGCTCTTCATAAGACACCTTTCTGTGACATAAATCGGGGCAGCATATGCTTGTTGGATCCTGCATTAGACACCCAGCAAAATGGCGCACAATGGATTTGGCCTATTTTTGGCACTAGCTCGCTGCTGGTTTATTTGGGGAGACACTGTGCAGTGGCCCTTTCTACTACACACACCCACACTTTCTTCTGTTAGTCCTCTCCTGTTCTCCATCTAAGGTTTTACCACTCTTGCTACTAGTGTCATCTTGAAGTATTTTGGGGACTTGGGCAAGGCATTTTTGAGGCTCCCTGTATGCAAGAACTTTGAATTGTATCACTTGTTTTCTGCAAATTCAAGCATGCATGATGCCAAACAATATTGAAACATCTGATACATTTTTAGTAAAGGATGCCACAAAAACAGCCAAAATATATCTTGGCTAGGGACTTAAAATTCTTAGGCGGACACTGCGGAGAAAGCGATAGTGTCTGAGGTAGAGGTAGAAAGAGAGAGAGAAAGATGTTGAGATAGGGAAAAAGGGGTGCTATACATGGAAAAATCACTCTTTAGGGGTGTTAGAACTGGGGGTATCTAGTTGGCAGAGGTAGGTACCTTTGTCCAAATAGGGACCCTTGCTTCTAGTCAGGGTAAGGGGTACACTCCTGAAATAACTCCTGAAATAACCCCTGCTCACCCTCTTGGTAGCTTGGCACGAGCAGACAGGCTTAGTTCAGAGGCAGTGTGTAAAGCATTTGTGAACACATACAGTAATCCAGTGACAACACTACAAATGGACACCACACAGGTTGTATTATAAAAATAAGTATCTTTTATATAGATTTACCACAAGACCATAAACGACAAAAATAATCCACAATACTGTACTTTAAAGATGGTAGAATTAGCTTCAGTCTCTTAAAATGAAAATGCGAGGGTGTCGGCGGCGCGCTTCTTCGGGGATGCGCCGGCATCTGATGCAAGGTCGACACTCTTCTCCGGCAATGCGAGACTCAGCGGCTGCGGCGACACGCTTCTTCGTGTTGAGTCGCGCTTCCAGCTCCCAGAGACACGCAAGTGTGTCAGAAGGTCCAAATTCCCAGCAAGGGAATACAGGGGAAGCTGGTGGGTGAAGTCTGTTGTCCCTGAGACTTCAGCAGGAGGCAAGCTCTAAAATCAAGCCCTTGGAGATCCTTCACAAGTTGATGAAAGTACACACAAAGTTCCCTTCTCCTTTCTTTGGCAGTCAGGCAACCACTGCAGGCAGATCCCTCTAGCTTAGGGATAGTCTTCTCCTCAGTTTCTTCTTGGTTCCGCTCCTCAGCAAAGGTTTCTTCTTGTTTCCCAAAAGTGATCTAATTTCCTAGGGGTCTGGGTCCCCTTTTTATACACCTTTTCTCTTTGTTCTCTGAAGTCAGGGAGGCCTTTGCCTAGTCCAAAACCAGTCCTGGTCAGTCCTGGAGCACTTTGTTTACAGGACTCCTTCTTTCCTTTCAGAATGTGGGGCAGAGTGCTCAGCCGCCTGGCAGGAGGTGGAGCCAGCATTGTGGAAGGCAGGCACAGCCCTATTCAGACCCAGGTGCAACTCCTCCCTCCACTCTGGATGCAGATCTCTCTATTCAGCCCTGTGCTGACTCGCCCTGTCTCCTGAAGCCACCCCCAGCCCCTGTCACTCAAACTCCAGACAAGGAATACACAACCTAGCAGAGGCAGGCTTGGATAGTTAGGCAAGAAAATACCTACTTTCTAAAAGTGGTATTTTCAAGCACAGAATGTTAAAACCAACTTCACTAAAAGATGTATTTTATCATCCTGAGTTCAGGCATACTAAATTCGTTTTTCTACCATGTTCCCTGGGTCAGTTAGGATTATAAGCTGTAATAATCAAACTGCCCATTCTGGCCTATGGGGAGCAGGTAGCCTTGCAATAGTGGAAAACGAAAATGGCTGTAATTCACTATTAGGACATGCCACACACACCAGGGCATGTCCTACCTTATACTTACAATGCACCCTGCCCTAGGGCCTACTTTTAGGGGTGACCAACATGCAGTAAAGGGAAGGTTTAGGGCCTGGTAAGTGGGTGTACTCACCAAGTCGACATGGCAGCCCTAGGCTGCACACAGGCTCTGCAATGGCAGGCCTGAGACACATTTTACAAGCTGCTTCTGTGGGTGGCACAGCCAGTGCTGCAAGCCCACCAGCAGCATTGGATTTACAAGCCCTGGGCACACTCAGTGCACTGTACTAGGGACTGACAAGTAAACCAATCATCCAATCATGGAGTCACTAATACATACATCAATTTACAATAGGGAGCACTTGCACTGTGGCACTGAATAGCAGTGGCGCAGTGCCCAAAGCATCTAAACCAGCAAAAACAGATCAATAACATTGGAGGCATCATCAAAAAATGGAAGGAGACCCACGCCAAGGATGCCAGGTCTAACACGTGTCCCCTCCAGCTGAAATGTGGGGAGAACTACCCTACCTCTAGGGAGTCCTCTTCACTAAGGCGGAAAAATCTGGACAGACCATCAGCATTGGCGTGTTCTGTACCAGGGCGGTGTTCCACCGTGAAGTCCATCCCCTGTAGGGAAATGGACCACCTCAACAGCTTTGGATTCTCACCCCTCATCTGCATCAACCATCTGAGGGGCCTGTGGTCTGTCTGAACCTGGAAGTGAGTCCCAAACAGGTATGGTCTCAGCTTCTTCAGCGCCCAGACCACAGCAAATGCCTCACGCTCAATAGCACTCCACCTCTGTTCCCATGGAAGTAACCTCCTGCAAAGGAAGGCTACAGGTTGGTCTAGGCCCTCCTCATTCATCTGTGACAAAACAGCCCCCACACCATGCTCTGAAGCATCTGTCTGAACAATAAACTCTTTGGAGAAGTTGGGGGCCAGGAGCATGGGCGCCGTGCACATGGCTGTCTTCAAGGTGTCAAAAGCTTGTTGACAGGTGTCAGTCCAAATCACTCTCTTGGGCTGCTTCCTGGAAGTCAGCTCTGTCAAGGGTGCAACCATGCTGCCATACCCCTTGACAAATCTCCTGTAATACCCGGTGAGTCCTAGGAAGGCTCTCACCGCTGTCTGGGTCTTGGGGGGCTCCCAAGCCAGAATGGTATCTATCTTGGGCTGTAGGGGCGCCACCTGGCCGCTCCCAACCTGGTGTCCCAAGTACACCACGGAACCCTGCCCGATCTGGCACTTACTCGCCTTGATCGTGAGGCCTGCCCTCCGCAGAGCCATCAACACTTCCCAGAGGTGGCGCAGATGTTCTTCCCAACTAGCGCTGAACACTGCAATGTCATCCAGGTAGGCGGCACTGAAGTCCTCCAGTCCAACCAACACCTGGTTGACCAACCTCTGAAAGGTGGCAGGGGCATTCTTCATCCCAAAGTGCATCACCCGGAATTGGTAGTGCCCATCTGGTGTGGAGAATGCTGACCTCTCCTTTGCTCCATCAGTCAAGGCGATCTGCCAGTACCCAGACGTTAGGTCAAACGTACTGAGGTACCGGGCAGCCCCTAACCGATCTATGAGCTCATCAGCTCTGGGGATGGGGTGTGCGTCAGTCCTGGTGACGGAATTGAGTCCTCGGTAGTCCACACAGAACCGGAGTTCGGGTGTGGCACCAGGCGCGGCAGCCTTTGGGACCAAGACCACTGGGCTGGCCCAAGGGCTGTGAGAGGACTCAATTACCCCCAATGCAAACATCTTGGAGACCTCCTCCTTGATGCAAGCTCTCACCCTGTCAGTCACCCTGTAAGCCTTGTGCTTGACAGGAAGACTGTCCCCAGTGTCCACATCATGGACGCACCAGTCAGTGACACTAGGAACCAAGGAGAACAGGTCAGGAAACTGCCCCAACAGTTGGCGACAGTCACCTTGCTGCTCAGGTGTCAGGGAGGTAGAGAGGTTCACACCCTCCACTGATCCATCTTGCTCTTGGGCTGACAGGAGGTCAGGAAGAGGCTCAGTCTCCTCATCCATCCCAGCATCTGTAGCTAAGAGCATGCCCACTTGGGACCTCTCCAAGTGGGGCTTCAGGCGGTTGACGTGCAGGACCCGCAAGGGGTTCCTGGGAGACCGCATGTCCACCAAGTAGGTAACAGGACTCTTGCGCTCCACCACCTCAAAGGGTCCGGTCCACTTATCCTGGAGCGCACAGGGCTCCACTGGGGCCATGACCCACACTTTCTGACCAGGTCGAAGCTCCACCAGAGTGGCATTCTGGTCGTACCACCGCTTCATTTCCTCCTGGCTGGCTTCCAGATTTGCCTCAGCAAGTTGCCTGAAACGCCTAGTTTGGTTCCTGAAGGCCAGCATGTAGCTATATACATCCTGGGGAGGTTTCCTGGGAGATTGCTCCCAGCCTTCCTTGACCAAACTCAGAGGTCCTCTCACTGGGTGACCATACAGGAGCTCAAAGGGGCTGAACTCTAGAGACTTCTGTGGCACCTCACAATATGCAAAAAGAAGGCATGGCAAGAGGACGTCCCACTTACGCCTCATGGGTTCTTCCAGACCCATAATCATGCCCTTCAGGGTCCGGTTATCTCTCAACCAACCCATTTCCTTGGGGGTGGTAAGGAGTGGTGAACTTGTACGATACACCACACTCCTGCCACAGGGACTTCATATACTTGGATATAAAGTTAGTACCTCTGTCAGACACCACCTCTTGAGGGAACCCCACACGGGAGAAAATTCCCATCAGTGCCCGTCCCACCACGGGGGCCGTCACTGTCCTCGGAGGGATGGCTTCAGGGTACCGGGTGGCATGGTCCACCAAGACCAGGATGAACCTGTTGCCCATGGCTGTCTTGGGGTCCAGTGGCCCCACAATGTCAATACCCACCCGTTCAAAGGGGGTGCTGACTACAGGGAATGGCTGGAGAGGAGCCTTCTGCTCCCTCCCACTCTTTCCACTTGCCTGGCAAGTCTGACAGGTCCTGCAGTGAGTGGCGGCACTCCTGCGCATCTGGGGCCAAAAGAAATGGGTGACAAGCCTTTCAAAGGTCTTGTCCTGCCCCAGATGTCCTGCTAAAGGCACATCATGAGCCAAACCCAGTAGGAAGGCTCTGAAGCGCTGAGGTACCACCAGCACATGGGCTGACCCAGGCTCAGCAACCTTAGGCTCGCTATACAGGAGACCATTCTCCCAGTAGATCCAATGTGATCCAGACTGATCACCTGCTGCCTGGTCTGTGGCCTGTTGCCTCAGATCCACAAGAGAAGGGCACTTGTTCTGCTCCTCGCAGAACTCCTCCCTGGAGGGTCCTCCATCTTGCTGCCAATGGGTCAGCTCAGGCAGGTCCCCCAGTTCAGCTACCTGTTCCCCTGTAGGCTCCAGGGCATCTCCCTCAGGGTCTGCCTCCTCCTGGACCGTGGGAACTTCGGGGGCCGGTTTCTCACGCCCCCTGCCTCTTCTCTCTCCGGCAGGCACCTGGGCCTCCCTCTCAGGCTCCAGGTCCTCTTGAACACCTCTGGCTGCCATGGACCGGGTGGTCACACACGCCCAATCAGGCAAGCCCAACATCTCCAAATGAGCACTCCGCTCCACCTTAGCCCAAGGGGAGCTCTCCAAATCGTTCCCTAACAAACAGTCAACAGGCATGGCTGGCCTCACAGCTACTTGAAGAGTACCAGAGCCCCCCCCCCACTCAAAGGGAACCTGAGCCACCTTGCAGTGGCTCTCTGTGTTGTCAGCGGCAACAACTGGGTAGAATGCATCAGGGACCACCTGCTCTTTCGACACCAGGTGACACTTGACAGCTGTCACACTGGCTCCTGTATCTCTCAGAGCCTCAACCCTATGGCCATTGATGGTCACCCACTGCCTGTACTTCTTAGTGTTCTCAGGCAGTTGGGTCCTAGGGACCATCTCAGAGTCTCCTAATGAGACAAGGGACAATACTACGGGATCCCACCCACCTTGGGCACCCATCTCCTCTCCCAGGGCTACACTAGCCAACTGCCGGGGGACTGCACCAGGTGGTGCTGGCTTTCCAAACAAAGGGCAACGGGGATCATTGGCCTTGTGGCCTAGGGCGCCACACTCGTAGCACACCAGGGGTCCCCTATGAACAGGTGGACCTGTCGGGGCCCCGTGCTTATTCTCAGGGGAGGCTGGGAACCTTTCCCTTGGTTCCCTTGGGGTTTACTTTGGGGCCCTCTCTGGAACTCCCTCTGTTTACCCTTGTCCCCCCACTCTTCTGCTGGGGACCCTGCCCACCCTTGGCGGAGTCTCCCACGTGACCCTTGTGGACCCGGGTGCTCACCCAGCGGTCCGCCTCCTCAGCAAGCTGCCTAGGGTTAGTCAGCCTACTGTCAATCAGGTGCTGGCGTAGCTCAGGAAAACAATTACTGGACAAGTGCTCCCATGCAATCAAATCAAAGAGCGCCTGAAAATCATTTGCTTTGCTACCCTTTACCCAACCATCCAAGGCTCTGCAAAAAAGGTCACATATTCAACCCAGGTACTGCCTTCAATCTTCTTACAGTTCCTGAACCTCTGCCTATAGAGTTCAGGAGTTAACCCATACCTGGTCATCAATGCATTCTTCATGCGGCTGTAGGAATTATATACTTTAGAGGGTAAGTCCAACAAAGTATCCCGCCCCTCACTAAGGAACCGACCCCCCAACCCCGCTCCCCAATCCTTCTCAGGGACCCGGTGGGAAGTCATGGCTACCTCATAGGCCTTGAACCATTGCCCAATATCATCATTTTTAAAAAACTCCTTAACCACATCCTTAGGAATATACACCCTAGCCTCAACAGGCACTGACGGTGTGCTGCCACCAGAGGGAGTAATCTCTAACTTCTTGGCTCTAAACTCCATCTCCCTCAAACTTTTTCATGCTCATGATCCATTCTTTTCTCTTCTAAGGCCAACTTTCTAGATTGCAATTCAAACTCCAACTGCCCCTTGAACTTGAGCTTAGTCAGCTCCATCTCATGCATCCTACTCTTTTCTCTGTCCTCCAGCTCTTCTGGGGACAGACCTCGGGCAGAAACACTGCTACCTATGGGGAAGATGCTCTCCTCTCCCCTGAACCCACTGGCCCCTCCAGCTGCTCATCTGCATTCTCAGCCCCCTCCTCATTCTCAGGGGTATTCCTTGCTTCAACCTAGGCCCTCAGCGCCTTTTGGAAATCATCCTTCTTGGTGATTCTGGTCATAGAAACTTTGAACTTCCTGCAGAAGTGCTTGAGCTGGTTAACGGTGTAGCATTCCAGTTTCTCCTCCTCCCAATCATTATCAACAGATACTATGGATGCTGCTGTATCCATGGTGATTAAACTTGGCAGTTTTTAGCAAAAAATAGAAAGTCCCAAAAAAGAATATCTACCAAAAGTATGTGGTTGCGTTATGGTCTGTACTCACTAGGTAGTGTTCACCAATCACTGTACATGAGTCACAAATGCAAGTCCAGAATCCCCACCACTGACCACCAATGTTAGAACTGGGGGTCTCTAGTTGGCAGAGGTAGGTACCTTTGTCCAAATAGGGACCCTTGCTTCTAGTCAGGGTAAGGGGGTATACTCCTGAAATAACCCCTGCTCACCCTCTTGGTAGCTTGGCACGAGCAGACAGGCTTAGTTCAGAGGCAGTGTGTAAAGCATTTGTGAACACATACAGTAATCCAGTGACAACACTACAAATGGACACCACACAGGCTGTATTATAAAAATAAGTATCTTTTATATAGATTTACCACAAGACCATAAACGACAAAAATAATCCACAATACTGTACTTTAAAGATGGTAGAATTAGCTTGAGTCTCTTAAAATGAAAATGCGACACTTTGAGTTCAATGTACCTTAAGATGCGTAACGCAGGGCAACGAAAAGTGTTGCAGGGAAGGTGATGCGGTAGTCCCTTACACGCAAGAACGGTGATGCGTTGAAGATCTGGTGCAAAAGAAACAAAGTGGCGTCTTCTTGAGGTTGCGACAACGAAGAGGTGATGCATGCACGCCCGACGGCCGTGCGGCGATTTCGATGAGTCTTTGGAGCCGCGACAGGCCCTGCGACACGCTTCCCTGGCGATGCGACGGTGTCTGATGTAAGGTCGACGATCTTCTCCGGGGATGCGGGGCGCGCCTCGTGTTGCGATGCGTCGGCGTCTGATGCGAGGTCGATGCTCTGCCCCGGGGATGCGACGGCATCTGATGTGACGGCGACACTCTTCTCCGGTGCTGCGAGGCGCTTAGAAGGATGCGAGGGTGTCAGCGGCGCGCTTCTTCGGGGATGCGCCGGCGTCTGATGCGACGTCGACACTCTTCTCCGGCGATGCGAGACTCAGCGGCTGCGGCGACACGCTTCTTCGTGTTGAGTCGCGCTTCCAGCTCCCAGAGACATGCAAGTGTGTCAGAAGGTCCAAATTCCCAGCAAGGGAATACAGGGGGAGCTGCTGGGTGAAGTCTGTGTCCCTGAGACTTCAGCAGGAGGCAAGCTCTAAAATCAAGCCCTTGGAGATCCTTCACAAGTTGATGAAAGTACACACAAAGTTCCCTTCTCCTTTCTTTGGCAGTCAGGCAACCACTGCAGGCAGATCCCTCTAGCTTAGGGATAGTCTTCTCCTCAGTTTCTTCTTGGTTCCGCTCCTCAGCAAAGGTTTCTTCTTGTTTCCCAAAAGTGATCTAATTTCCTAGGGGTCTGGGTCCCCTTTTATACACCTTTTCTCTTTGTTCTCTGAAGGCAGGGAGGCCTTTGCCTAGTCCAAAACCAGTTCTGGTCAGTCCTGGAGCACTTTGTTTACAGGACTCCTTCTTTCCTTTCAGAATGTGGGGCAGAGTGCTCAGCCGCCCGGCAGGAGGTGGAGCCAGCATTGTGGAAGGCAGGCACAGCCCTATTCAGACCCAGGTGCAACTCCTCCCTCCACTCTGGATGCAGATCTCTCTATTCAGCCCTGTGCTGACTGACCCTGTCTTCTGAAGCCACCCCCAGCCCCTGTCACTCAAACTCCAGACAAGGAATACACAACCTAGCAGAGGCAGGCTTGGATAGTTAGACAAGAAAATACCTACTTTCTAAAAGTGATATTTTCAAACACAGAATGTTAAAACCAACTTCACTAAAAGATGTATTTTATCACCCTGAGTTCAGGCATACTAAATTCGTTTTTCTACCATGTTCCCTGGGTCAGTTAGGATTATAAGCTGTAATAATCAAACTGCCCATTCTGGCCTATGGGGAGCAGGTAGCCTTGCAATAGTGGAAAACGAAATGGCTGTAATTCACTATTAGGACATGCCACACACACCAGGGCATGTCCTACCTTATACTTACAATGCACCCTGCCCTAGGGCCTACTTTTAGGGGTGACCAACATGCAGTAAAGGGAAGGTTTAGGGCCTGGTAAGTGGGTGTACTCACCAAGTCGACATGGCAGCCCTAGGCTGCACACATGCTCTGCAATGGCAGGCCTGAGACACATTTTACAAGCTGCTTCTGTGGGTGGCACAACCAGTGCTGCAAGCCCACCAGCAGCATTGGATTTACAAGCCCTGGGCACACTCAGTGCACTGTACTAAGGACTGACAAGTAAACCAATCATCCAATCATGGAGTCACTAATACATACATCAATTTACAATAGGGAGCACTTGCACTGTGGCACGGAATAGCAGTGGCGCAGTGCCCAAAGCATCTAAACCAGCAAAAACAGATCAATAACATTGGAGGCATCATCAAAAAATGGAAGGGAGACCCACGCCAAGGATGCCAGGTCTAACAAGGGGGCTCCCTGGAAGATGGGATCTCTGGGCAATTGCCCACCTTGCCCATACCTTAAAATGTTTCTGTTTAGTATAGTCCTAGTGTGAATAGGGTTTTGTGCCCTGATCTGATTCTTTTGTTCCACACAGTAAAACCGTGAGTTACCAGGGCCTGCACCTTATAGAGACACTCCTGAGAAGTGCTTGGGAGAAATGAGGAGTCAGTTTAGGTGGGAGTTTGTGTATGGCATGAAACCAAAAGAGGCTTACAGAATGGGTTTATTCACCTGCTGTATGCTGACAGTGGGACTCAGTGGTTCTGTTACGCCGGGGTTTGTTAAGTATTGCTCGTGGAGACTATTTTTAGCTAACTTTATGTCACCTGCTCATACTTATTTTCCTTGTACCAGGAAGTGTCATGTGAATTACTGAAATAAAGTGTTGTGTGCTCTACAACATATAGAAAGTACGTGTTCATTTTTTTTAGGGGCGATGGAGGGATAGCATTAAATGGTGGTAAGGTTTTTAGGGTACAGCGAAGAATAGCATTAAGTGATAACAGGGGCTTGTTAGGGTTCTGAGAAGGGTAGCATAAAGGGTTAGTAAGGGTTTTTAGGATTCACAGAAGGGAAATGTTAAGGGGTAGTTAGAGTATAGGGTGGGGTAACATTAAGGGATACTAAGGAGTCTGTAGGAGTCATTAAGGGGTTTTTAGGGTTTAGGAAAGTGTACTGTTAAAGAGTATTAAGGGCATTTTTTAGGGTTCAGTTTGGGTAGCATTAAACGGTAGCAATGAGTTTGTAGGGTTCAGTAAAGGGTAGTGTTAAAGGGCAGTAGAGGGCTTTTTAGGATTCAGAGAATTGTAATTTAAAATTACAGCATATTAAACAAGGACATTAATTTAATATATAAATATTAGATTTGGAAGTAAATTAAATATAATATTGTAATGTCTTTTAGAATTAAATAATAAATGAAATCAATATTTAATTAATTTTTAGGCACATTCCTCCTGATGGCCATCCTCATCTCTGTGCTACCACAGAGAAGAACAAACACCATAATTAGCCAATGTGTAGGAGACATACAGCATTGCAATGTCATTTGTTTGACCTAAAAGTCAAGTTATGCTAACACTATAGCCAGACTTCATAAAGAGCTCTGAATCATGCAACTTGATAAACAAATGATTACAGTTCTTGGAAAGCAAGGACTTTTTCTGTGGATACACACAACCTCTGCCCATTTAAAACATGTACCCTCTCCAGCAACATGAGGAACATACGGGCCGAGCCAAAACTGCTCTCTGTAGTACTCCTGAAAGCACTTTCTTACGCGGAACACATAAGGTAAGCAAGAACTGCGTGTCAAGCAAGACCTTAAAAAACAACATTGAAACCTATCCTTCTTGGTCACTGAATTCATATCCTTAACTTTTCAAACAAAAATACTGATCTCTTTTTCGACAATGAATGCAAGAAACTTTACAGTAATCCACGTCAGTCACGCATTGCATTGTAGAGACCTACCTATTCCTTTGCCGAATATATTTTTCTTTGGTGTTTTGTTCATGTAATTTCATTTTCTATGTAACACAAGAGTCTTATATACCACATACCGTGAACTGAGTCGTCTCTAGTTGTCTAGGTGAGTTTATCATGTGAATGAGGAATCATGATGAGGCTCAATTTTGAGATCTGGAGTTTTTCACAGGGACTGTTATTGGCCCATAAGGTGTTCGGATTGCAAGGTCATCAATTGTTTCGCGATGGAAACGTATGTGCCAATTGAAATTATGATTCTGTGAGAAAGGGTTTGAAGAGGGTACACAGCTGTTGATATATTAACAGTGCCAAGGAAAAGGAAAATTGAGTGTTTACAGGTGGGGAAGAGAGTGTGACTGTGGGGTGTGTGTTTATATCTGTTTGTGTCTGAGGGGATGTAAAGCGTAGGAGATGAATGAAACATTCAGAAAGAGAGTTAAATCACGGTCATGAAGAGAAGGGAGATGAAGTGTGAACTATGCAAACAGAAGAAAGAAAGAGATGTGGAAACAAAATTGGTGTAAATGACGAAAGGGAACGAGGAGCTGGCAAAGTAAAGTAATATGAAGGGGTAGACGGAATTAATTGAGACACTGAAGGGCATATGTACAATAAAATGTCGGAGCGCAGAGCTGTGCCAAATTTGGCAGCGCTGTGCTCCGACATTTCCAAAACGCAGGAATGTGCTGTATTTGCAACAATACAGTGCACCCCTGTGTTTTTCCTAGCGCTGGCGCTAAAATTAGCTGCCTAGTGCCAATGCAGGCACCCGCACACCATAGTGCAAGGGTGCCTGCCAGTGGCGGCTCGCATAGGGCGTGCTGCGGGGCGGTGAGGCGTGGCGGGGGAGGGAGAGGGAGAGGGTGGGGGGGTAGTAAATTCGGACATACTACGGAACGGAGGAACGTAATAATGACTTTCCTCCGTTCGAGCCGCCACTGATGCCTGCGTTGCAGGGAATGATTTTTTATGTGTAGGAACAATCAATATTGGCGATTTGTTATTTCTATGTGTGCTGTATTCTGCAGCACACATTAAAGTAGCAAATACTCATTATTTAATAATTGTTTATGTGCAGGAAGGGAAACCTTCCTGCACTCAAACAATAATTCATGGCGTTTTTCTCCTTGCTTTGCCATTCTAACGCCTGCTCTTGCATGGCGTTAGTTTTTGGCGCTGGCTCAGATTTACACATCCTTGTAAATCTGGGGCAGCGTAAAAAAGCAAGAGGTGTTGCGGTGGAACACCCTCAGCAACTCCCATTGCACACCCCTATTGCACAGAGACCTGCGTGAAAGGGTACCATTTGTACAAAGTGGCGTTAAGCCACAAAAAGTGGCTCAACGCCACTTTGTAAATATGGAGCAGGGCATTGCGCCACAGGAGCGCCGTTAAAAATGACGTTCCTGTGGTGCAATGCCCTTGAGAATGACAATCCCTTCCACAGACAGATCTTTGTAATGTTTTATTCACAACCTCATATTTTCACAAATTTTCAGAATCTTATGTTTCAGATTGAAACATATTCATGTTTAGTTATTCACTTTGATATAGTTTTATTTACTTATTTATCTGATATTAAATACAAATCTGTGCTCTGACTTATTTTAGGTGTAAGTGCTCAATACTGTGTGATATTTTAGAATGCACTAATAGAAAATTACATGGGGGGGGACTAACATAATGGCACTCTGTATCAAGTACAGAATTTTAGATCACGTTTTAGGCCAAACTCACAATTACATAGGCCATGCCTCTTATTTGGATCATAGTTACGCTTATTTGGCCACACCACTTTTGGACATGTTAAAAGGGATGGTCAAAGTGGGCAATTGTCCAGGGCCTCATTCTTTCAAGGGGCTGCTGTGAAAGTGAACTTTTTCTCTATCTCACTTCTATTTCTCTATCTCAGCCTTCCATGTATTTGTCAATATTGTTTGTTTACTTGAATTAATAGAAATGGGTAATAATATTCAAAGGTGTTCCAAATAGGGACCCCAAAATATTTCTTTCCTAAAAATCCTTAAAATGACACTATTGGGAGTACTGGTTTCAAAGTCCACATGGAATCTGTTAGCGAGGCCACTCCATCCGTCTATGTGGCTACTGCGCAGTAACATCTGTGCATGAGATAGCAGCTGAGTACAGCTCATCAGCAAGAGGGCAGCTACGACCTGTGCACCACCATAACAACAGGATGAAAAAGCACACAGGCCTTAAACAAAGGCCTCAACATCAAACAGACAACAACAGACTATGCCAGAGCAGAGATCATCCAAGAGGAGGACAGAGACCATGTTTGGCATCTGGATCATTCCTGGAGAAGTCGCCTATGTACACACGGCTGAGCGGCTTTATGCTCCCTGTATGCGCTGACTCGACAGATCGTCGCTCCTGCAAATAGATGTGCTTGCTTGGTCTTACTATACGTCAAATAGAAGTGTGGACTGTTTAACTGATGGAAGTGTTGGCAGGGAGTGCAAACATACATATACACTGTCGCCTTAATTATGAGTTCAGGCGGACAAGAATTACCATATGGAATTCCACTCTGCCTGATTCTGAGTGGGCCCAGTGTTCCTGCACCCAGTTTTCCAAGAATATAACATGAGGTTTTGGCTGCAGCCTCATTCCTCTTTTTTCTGGCAGGCGGAAGGATACAGTGCTCCCACCTGGCAGAATTTACCTTTTCCACCCTCATGCACCCCCCTGCCCCTCCTTGGAGGAGAAGAATGCGTTTACCACCTGCTCGGAGCAGGAGGTAAATGTATGTGTCAAACCCCACGGAATTGGGAATTACATGTGTTTTTACGCTATCAAATCTGATCTCGCATGATAATTCCCCATAACCTGCCTAATTTAGCCAGATCCCAAGTTTGTCTCCGCTGTCTCCTAGGTAAGGGACTCAGGCGCTGCATAGGCCTGTTTCATTGTATTTGCATATCCCCCTTTAAGCAGACATTAAATTGCTCAGCCATTAAACTTTGCAGCAGAAGCTGGAGCTCAGTGGCAGATGCTAAGGAACAAAGTGGTAAGAGTTCATCAGAGCAACAGCAACGCACTCAAAGTACATGCTTTAGGAGTGGTTTAGGAGAGGAGTCTGGTTGCACTGCGATAAACATTCATATAGTGGGAGATAGACCGCACTTAAAGTACTGCCTGCCTTTCTGAAATTACACAGGGGAAGACAGTTCTAAAGGGAAATCACAAGATTTGTGAACTCCCCGGAGAACAAAGCGAGAAACATAGCACTCTTCTATGAAGGGATATTTGACATATTCTCTTATCTTGCTAAACCTCCTCAGAAGTACACATTTCACTGTGGCTGCAATTTTAGCAACCTAAGAGCTGGATCTGGTGATCTTCCTATATTTCATCTGCTCCAATATCAAGTGGATCATCTGCAGAAAGTCAAAAATGTAAGGAGATTTAATTTGCAGGCTACTGAGGCGACCCCCAGGGCTAGCTTAAGAATCCTCCACTTGTTGTACAGAAAAGGAGGGACTATATTTATGGTACAAGGAGATAGGTAGTCTATGTAACACCACTCCAGAACCAAGTTCTAGATGTTCTTCTTAATTTGGCAAAGCTGCATATTATGGACATGTGAAGGCAGTGTCCAAAAGATACTGATGAGAGGTGCAGTTAATCCCCAGCCTGTAGGCCAACATTTATGGGAGCCAAGTGACTGCTTAATATCCAGGCACTCGGTGCTTGTTCATTGTAGCCCTATTGAGTCAGGTTAAAGTGCGACCCTGGCTTGATTACCCATTTCAAGATGGCCACAAACTTTGATAACATTGACTATCCACATTGAGTTTCAAGAAGGTTTCATCAAAGATGTAATTCTGCCTCCATTTTTGAGAAGTGTGGGTTTTTGCATTTTTGAAATTATAAAGCTTTAAAACTTTCGTCCAAATGGACTTGAATGAGATTTCTCCAACAAAGACATCTGTTAGGGAAAAATTTACCCACACAGAGTGGATTAGCAATTTCTATTATTTAAGAACATAAGTAAAACAAGATCTACGAAAGGAAAAATTATCTTTGCAAGTTTTATTCAGCTGCATTTAGGATAATGAAATCTTCGCAAACGTGCAGTTTCGAGACATTTGTAGAGTTCCCAACAAAACATAACAATGTTTGCATAAGCAAGGGCCCCCATCTTTCCACACCCTTATCTTCTATCCTCGCCAATGTGAGAATGCATGTGTCCAGTGTGAACAGAAATGCATGCACCTGACGAAGGTAAGGTAACAACAGGAGTGGCCCATGGTCACACCAACACACATGTAGAGCCAAGAACTGGGACCAGACCAGTGAGTGCCGGACGAGCAGCAAAAATTGGAGCTGGAGCTCCAGGAGAAGCAATTGCATCACAGGCTCGGCAGCAGGAACTGGGAGCCCTGCTGGAGTTGCCTGAGATGTATAGGTAGGAATAGGGTCTAGAAGCCCGGATGGATCTTAATTGGTAGTGACAAAACATTGGGGAGAGGATGTAGACTTATGGCTAGAGCGGTCGACCTCGAAGCTGGGGAACCGGGTTCAAGTTTCGGCAGGGACGCTCAACATCCTGTGATTCTGGGCAAATCACTTAATATCCCCGCACCTAACAAAAAAAAATGAATGTGTCCTTGAGTAACGCAACTGGTGCTTATGTAAAGCGCTCTGATACCTGATATCTTCGGTTCAAGTTCGTGCTATATAAAACTCAAAAAAGCAAATCCAAGGTTTTATGATGTTCCTAGGCAACGAAATGCAACAAGGTTGGTACCTGATACGCTTTTTGCACAGAAAAGGATGGCTGAAAGACCCTCCTGAGACCTTTCAATCTATCCATATCCGTTTGACAGTCATCGCAAGCACTAAACGCAATGTCAGAATGTAATTGGTCATTTTACATGGATCTGTGCACACGTGGAGAGTGGAAACGAGTGAACGCAGTACTCCCTACTATCACCATCCCATTTACCCCAATATAAGGGTGGACTGAACAGTGCCCCTTTTGTGAGATCCAATGGCGTCACCTTGTGCCTCATCCTCGTAGCTGTCAACACGTGCCATTGTTATGCGCTATGAGTACCCTCTCAACATGGCTCACAAGGGACAGTTTAACCCATCCTTGCCACATCCAAGCTATCTTTGAAAAGGGTTCAGGAAGGAGGGACACTCACAAGTGTCTCTGTGGGAAAGGGCCATCATTTACCCATTGATTGTATTCAGTTTCATTAAATTATAATGTCTTTTGAATCGGTATAGGGAAACCACTTTGTACCAGCAGAAAATAATTTCATGTTTAATACAAATTGTTATTATTATTATTATTATTATTATTATTATTATTATTATTATTGTTAATAATAATAATAGCATTTTCAATTAATGATGTACTTAATTTTTCCAAAGTGTTTCCTGTTTCCTTTAGTTTCGTAGTATCACTAGACCTTTGATAGACCTACCATCACACTTGAAGCCACTGTGTGTCACGCAATATCACCTCCCTTCACATGGTCACCCGGAAAGGAGCAAGGTGAAATACAAGGTCCCGTACCATAGAAATCAGGGGTATCATATGGTTGAAGTATTACTTTCCTGAGACATCTCTTCCAGTAATATCACTGCACAAATTAAGACATTGCTTTCCATATGGTCACTGCACAAACTATTGACCATTATAGTCCTCTAAACTAACATGTTACCCGTCAGGTACAACACTCCTCACTCTAGGAGCCAGAACATGCTATGCTCCTCTGTAGTATTTTGAATTCTAAGGTATGTAAAAGTGTGTTATATTGCCCAAACACTTCCTAGCTATTCGTCTTTACAGTTAGACAGGGCTTAATTTGTAAAAATTTAAAAAGAAATAAGTGCAGTTTTTCTTAGGAATCCATTGCTGGTGCTGCCCAATATCAAGGCTGCCTAGTATTTATTGGACCCCGTGCTTCCTTGTTCCATCACCCTACATTCCTGTCTTGGTCTCTCACTCTTCTGGGTTCTTTTTCATCCCTGCTTTCTTTTTTTTCCCTTCAGGCTATCTTTTCCGCTTTTTTGTCTCTAACTCGGGCCAAAGTCTGATGATGAAAAGTAAGTTGCAAAAACGAGGGCCCACCATTTGCGATCACCTTCACATATTAACCAATGTGATACCACTAACACCACAATAACAATTTTAAAAAAAATGTTGCATCATTTTGATAGCTGTCCTCTTGACTGTGTTCAATCTGTCTTTATCCTGTAGTAAGCTTGATCACCAATACTGGGCACAATGCTGTGAGGCCTTCGCATTAACCTATTCTGCACTTACATAACTTCCTTTTTAGGTCTCACCTAAAGACAGCATTAGTAGTCTGTTGTCGAAAGACCTATTGCGTACAATACAAATACTTGGAGTAGATGTTGGGTCAGTGAATGTTTTATCTTTGGTTGACTTTCTTATCAACATAATTTTTCTTGATTCTTCTCAATGGCTTTTCTTCCTCCCCTTGTGTTCGTCCCTCCCTGGCAGCATAGCTGTTTTACTGATTGTTTCTGTTTGGATGAGTTATATCCGTCTACTGCTTACAATCAAAGAACTACTTGTTTTCTTTTTCTTTCAGCACTTCATGGAAGTGTACATGTGATTTCCTCTCCCTTATCTGCATGCTTGTTGTACATGTTTTCACCCCACTTTCAGCTGTTCAATTGGCTTACCCCACTTTGTCCACTGCTCTCTCACCCTTCCCTGCTCTTCCGTTGCTTTTCGTCACCCCAACGGTTTTTCCATTGGTCTGCCACCAGTCCACACTCTTACTTGCTTGTATTCCCCCCACCAATTCCTACCTTCCTCTGCCAGCCCTCCTCTCTCCTCCATTGTCTTTCATCACCTCACCTCACCAGGTCCTAGCCCAAAATGAGTCCAAATGAACATTAAAGAAAACAGTGTATTCTCACGAGTGCCGAGATACCCCTTCGGGGGTGATTCGTGCGCTATACAAGTACTGGATTTACATTTTACATTTTATTTTTTTTACGAGTGAAGAAAATATCATTATTCATTTAAGACAATTCAATCCTCCCAGACTGCACCACATAATATCTGAGTACAATATCCTGAACCTGCTGAGCTAGAAATTTGATTTCTATATATCTTATTTTAAAATTATATTAATGTAAGTGTATTGATTCAAATAGATTTTACTGTTTTTTTATCTGTAAACAACTTAGCTTAATTCATGAAGTTATCTCTGTACATGCCTTTGTACATTTACTAATGCACTTTTAAATGTTTCACACACTTTCCTACAGCCCAATTAAAGGTTGCCTACACCCTGCTAATGCCTAGAGACCCTTTATAGGTTTCTCGTGCATAGCGCTTGCTCTGTGCTTGCGAAATCTCTTGTAAAAAAAAAGAAGCTTAAAGCAGCATTAGAGCCTGCCCCTTTTTACCATTGGCTCTGATGTCACTCTTGTTTCCTTGCCACTTATTAGTCAGAGCCTCCTCCTTGCCTAGGCTTCCTCATGGGGCATCTTGTGTGTCCCTGCCATGGAGCATTCACCAAGTATCTCTTCCTGTCTGAGGCCAGTTTCCTTTTACTGGCCGCAGGCTCCTGCAGGCACTGTTTACATGCACTCTTAGAATGCAAGTCAATGCAGTTCCTCTCCTTCACTCATGCCCTCCTTCCACTGTTGCTGCTCCGTCCCTCGTGTTACTTCCCTCCTACCCTTCTCCCATTGTCCATTGTTGCGCGCCTAAGGCAAGCCCGTCTGCCACGTCCACGCCCGGCCGGGACCAGGGCCGGAAACCCTGGCTCTTTTCAGTCAGCTTCCAGATGTTACTCTTCCCTAATGCTGCGTAATCTTCGACCTCCTTTGAACGCGTCCTGCCAGGCTCTCATTCCTGTTCTTTCCCTCCTTCAGTGCTTATGCTGCCACTTTGAGCTCACTCCTAACATTCAGCCGACGGCTGTTCATGACCTCCAGGCTCGGAGTGGGGATCTCTGTTCTTTTCCTAATATTTTAACTGCTTCTTTGCCTTGTAGCGAATTCCGCTGTTTTAGCTTAAATTGTCGCTCCTTACCCAAACACCAGCTCCACCTGTTTAATTTTCTCATTGATATGGATCCTGATGTAATCTTTCTAACTGAAACTTGGCGCCATGATGGCTCCCTTCCTGATGTCATCTCGGCCCTTCCTAATAATTTTTCGTTGTTGGGAATTACTGAGCCCATCAAAGTGGTATCGCCATTATTTTGAAAAAAAAAAAAAAATTATAACTGTAAAATTGTGAACCTCCAGATTCCTAACTGTGAAGCCCTTGCCTTTTCTGTCCCTTTTAACCATAAGTTTACTTTCTTGGGCGCTCTTATCTATCGCCCTCCTCTGCCTTCTCTTAACTGGTGTTCAGCACTTTGTGATCTACTGGCGCCACATATTCTCCAAGCTGCTAATTTCTCGGTGCTTGGAGACCGAAACCTCCATTTGGAGAATCCTGATGACAAATCTGCATCCACAGTCATAGAGGACATGAATATTCTTAATCTTCCATTGTTAAATTCACTTCCTACCCACATTGCTGGTCATTTACTGGACCCTATTTTTTTCTAATCTTGCTATCTTATTTGTTGCACCACCTGTCCAGCTTTGCTGGACTGATCATTTTGGAGTCCCTTTTACCATCAAGCTTCCTTGTACCTCTTTTACTAGGCCAACTTTACTACCTAAAACTAGGAACTGGTCCAAACTTAATATAACAACACTTAACAAAGCGCTTTGGGACAATATTCCATCTCTTGACTCCTCCCCTGACCTAGCCCAGCCTACCGTACACCAATGGCTCACAGCGGCCACTGACTCCACTTTACCCCTGTCTATAAAGCCACAGTGTAGGACCCATCTTCCTGCCCCATGGTTTACTGATTCTCTTAAACAAGAGAAAAAACTCTGCAAAGCCTTAGAAAGGCACTGGAGAAAACACTATTTGCCTGCTGCTAAGCTGGAGTATTTGGGAGCATTAAAGAGATATCATGCTCTTTGCAGATCGGTTCATGCAGCCTTTTACATTGAGAAGATTTCTAGCTCCCAACACTGCCACAAAACTTTCTTTAAGGTTGTTACTAAACTCTCAGCCGCCAGTACATTCCTGGCTCCTCCCTCGCTCTCCCAACCTCAATGTAATGAGTTAGCATCCTTTGTCTACAATAAAGTTAAGTCCATTCATGACCAACTTGCTGTGGATACCCTCCAACAAGGGAATCTAATGTTTCCTACCAGCCCCTTGACAGGGTCCCCTGAAATCTCCTCCTAGGCGTCTGTGTATTCGTCACAGATTAGTTCATGGCCTCTTTTGGATTTGCCTTCCTTGAAGCTGTTACTGAGATCTATCAAGTCTGGATCACCTCTTGATCCTCTACCCCCGTCCAAACTCATTCTCCTGGATGACACGGTCCTTTCTGTGATTCTTAACCTCCTCAATACTTCCCTTAGCACAGTTTTGGTTCCTCAGGAGTGGAAACATGCACTCGTCCTCCCTCTTCTAAAAAGGAAGGTCTTGACCCCCTTTGTTGGACTAATTTTCAGTCCAATCTCTCTTTTGTCTGTGTTTTCTAAAATTTGGGAACTACACATTAATACTCTACTTTCTTCCTATGTCACTACTCACAATTTGTTGCATCCCTCTCAGTCTGGCTTTAGACCTGGCTTTAGTACCGAGTCTGCTTTTCTCTGGGTTACTGAGAACCTCAGGCTACAACTTGATGCCAGGGGTACCTCTGCCCTCATCCTGTTGGATTTGAGTGCGGATTTCGATACCGTGTTTCATTCCATTCTGTTAGACCGTCTCGAAGACTCTGGTATCATGGGTCTGGCTATGAGGTGGTTGATCCCTTTTTTAAAGGACCATACCTTTCAGGTTTTTTCGAACGAAGTGAGATCAAACACTTTAGCTTTAACCTCCGGAGTTCCTCAGGGCTCTATTTTGAGCCTGCAACTTTTTAATATATATGTTCGCCCTTTGGCCGACATTGCTGAGAAGTCAGGTTTGACTATTTTTTCCTATGCCGACGATACCCAGATTGTTTTCTCCCTTTCTGCTGCCCAGCACCAAGATCCTTCTCTGCGGCAGCTTGGTTTGAGGAATGTTTCTTTGTGGCTGACAACTAACGCGCTGAAGCTAAATAGCACCAAAACTGAGGTGCTTATTCTGGGTAATAACCCGGAGCTTTGGGGAATCAAACACTGGCCTGATAATCTGGGCCCTGTACCTGCCTCTGTTCCTAAAGTCAAAAACCTGGGTTTTATTATTGATAAAAAGCTCTCCCTTAAGCCTCAGGTCTCCAGGGTAGCGACATCTTGCTTTGCTGCTCTTGGATGGATCAAAAAAATCCTCTGGCTAATCCCACCCCCAGCTCAGAGAACGGTTCTGCAGGCTTTGGTGATATCCAGGCTGGACTACGGCAATGTGCTGTACCTGGGCGCGGACAAAGCTTCAATACATCACTTACAGGTCATTCAAAATGCTGCTGCTCGTCTTCTTTTCCATCTGCCCAGATATGCTTCTGCGTCTCCCCTGCTCTACCAACTCCACTGGCTTGGTGTTAATAAGCGTATTGAGTTCAAAGGCCCTCTGTTATATGTTTCATGCCAAAATGTGGCCTTGCCACTTCTAATATTCAAAGTCTGGTTACACCTTATGTTCCGGCTCCACAGTTGAGATCTTCCAGCCTCTTACTGTTTTCAGTTCCCAGATTTTGACTTGTCCGTATGAGGGGTCGTTCCTTTGCCTGTCTTGGCCCCAGGCTTTGGAATTCTCTTCCAATTGCCCTTAGGAACTGTCATTCCCTGCTATCCTTCCGTAAAAGTTTAAAGACGCTTCTGTTTGTTGTCTCGGCTTGATCTCTGTGCTCCCTTTTTGCCTGCTGTTTAATTTGGTCCTGCCTCCACATGTTTCAGCGCCGGGAGACCCTGTTGGGTAGCTGCACGCTTTACAAGTGCATTAAATAAATAAATAAATAAATAAATAAATAAATTGCTTTCCCACCCCGCCCTCCTCCCGCTGTCCGTTATTGCTTTATCAACCCCTGCTGTCCGTGCTTGCTTTCCCACACCCCATCTTCCTCCTACTGTCCATGCTTTATTTCCAATCCCTTTCCTCCTCCCTTCTGGTACTTATTTACCACCCTTCCAATCCTCCTCTAGCTGTCCATGCTTTATTTTCCACCTCCACCCTCCCTCCTCCTTCGTGTTGCTGGCCCCTGCGCTGTTTTTACACATTGTGCACAGCAGCGCAGTCTTAAAAAAAAGGCACTATGCTGCGGTCAACACTCTCCACATCATAGCACTTTTTTGCTTCTATGTTGCACAGAAGCCTGCGCTGCTTTGCAACATGTCTAAAAAACCGAATAAAAAATAACTGACAAAGCCAATAGATTTAGCATAGGCGAAACCTATTGGCTTTGCCAATGCTTGTTTATTCATGTTAATGAAGACCTCCTCCAGGCTATTTATTTGGAAGCCAGTAAAATAATACATGATTGCTACAGTTTAGCCTGCGTCTGGATAAACAGTGAAGTTTCATATATGTAATCGGCTGCTGGTTAAATAGCAGACCTTATGTACTATTTTGCTGGACGCTGGGTAAGTAGCTTGTTTTATTTGGTTGGCAGCTGGATGAATAGCCATTTCTATATTTTTTCTTAGGAATTCCTGGCAGCTTCAGAGTGTTTCACAGTTGCTCGCTCATTTATTTTTAGATTCCAGTGCTTACTTTTTTGTAATGTAGTTTACAGTTCTAAAATTCTTATCGCTCAACTTGGAACAGTAAGTTAAGTTAACCTTACAAAAAAGAATGCTCACTGGTGCTTTAGGACATGAGGTGTGACCTGCGGCATGCAATGGCACACATCATGATATGCTTTTCATTTCAAAATGGCCACCATGCATGCACATGCATCACGGTGTACTCAATGCCAACTGGAAAGGGTTTTTTTTATCATAAAGACCAAACATTTCAAGATGGCCACTGGTGCACCTGCATGTAATGCACCCCGACCACATTGTAATTGTTCCTTTTCTATAGTTTTGGCTTGCCAATGGTTGTTAAACTGGTTGTTATTTTCCTGAAAGATTGTGTCAGTCTCTCCTTCGACGCTTTTTTCATTTTTGGCATATTGTAAAAAGAAAATAGTTGAGATTTTAAAGGATAGGCTGAGACACCAGATGATGACCTGCACAGCAGGACTACATCTTCTTTCAAGTCATTTGCCCATTGCCAGCTTATGAAACCGGAAGTGAATTTAATACACATTTAAGAGCGGACAAAGCAGTTTCGGTATTTGTCTTGCACTTTGAAAAACAAAGTCCCTGCGTGCGACTTCTATTGTACGAAATGGCAGTCAAGGAATCAGAGATAAGAAAATCTCAACAATTACTTTTACAACGGAAGAATGGGGCCAGGCAGTAATTGCTGGCTGCCATTTGCTGCGTCACATATTGTGGTGCAGTGCTGCTTGTCTGGAGACAGTTGCCGGCGTCAACGTTTTCGAAAGGTATGATTTACTTCAGAATAATGAAAGGGCCTCCGTTTTAAATAGTGTTTACTGCAGCAGCCACAAACTCAGAAACGTAAAGACTGTCTACAAATCCTTCAAACACACTGACTTTAGTCCTTAGTCATAAAATGAAGGTCAGAAATGACATGACAGTCATTGCTGTGTAAAATAACGAGCATGCTTTACAGCACACAGAATGCGCATTTGTGATGCAAGTCCCACCTGAGGCCTGTGCGCCTGCTGTGAGGGTGAGTGGTTCTTTCAGGCGGGCTTATACCTAATGGAGCTCAGAATCTTGCCAGGGCCAAACTCTGCCACTCATCCTTCATAAATAAAGGAATGTCAATTATATGTATAATAAGCACACCTGGGCGTGTGGTCTGAGAGGCGAGAAAATTCATTGATAGCCCATGCTACCGCCTGACTGTGTCATTCATTTCCGCCCAGTATTGGATTGGGGTGGGGAGTGGTGGGGGGGAGGCATGCCATCCTCCCAGAGGCATGCATGGTCTCCTGGGGCAGTCTGCCACCATGGAGTGTCTGCTCTCACATCTAAAGAAGAGCAGCAAAACGCTCCTTTTATTCAGAGCAGCTGTAGGCTGCATCCATGGGCGGAATGGGACAATCAGGCAAAACTGCTGCTCCTAAATAGATCACCTTATAGACAACTCTAAACAAACTGAAGTAGATGTTCAATACATACCCCTTCTCCCTCACTTGAGACGACTTGCCCGCCAACCAGATCCAGGACCCACTAGCCGTCTCCTTCTGATGGTGCAAATCCTAACCTACAAGTCATTAAGTCTCCCTTATCCTGTCTCCACAGACCTGGACTGACCAGGCACTTCTCACTTTCTGCACCAAACTACCAATCACTGTGTTTGCTATGCACCGACTGCTGTGACCTTTAAACCCCTGACATGGTGATCTTCATCACTCAAGTTCTTTTAAGATAGCCAAGATGTTCTCAAACCATCTTTGGTTAAAGATTAGTCAAGCCGCTGTATGAAGAAACACTTGGTTTACATCAGTGAGAACTCTGAGACCATTGAGCAGTGACATGCCTCAGAAAATGTGTAACTGTTTGGTGGCCTGGACTGTGGATCAAAAGTATGTAGAAGTTGGAACTTCAACATTAAGAACATCAATTATGCTGGGTAAAATCTCAGACCTGATGGAAGTTTGGCAATCCAACTGAAGTGGCACTCTTCATAGATTTCAGGTGCTAACATCTGTAGGTCAGACTCCTCATTTCACCAAGACCTCCTCCAATGGACAACAAGTGCGCTTAAGATTCTGGAACCCCATGCACATGCAGAAGCACCCTTTTAAATGTTCACCATAGTGCAATTTCTAAATGTGACATATGGAACATAGGTGTAGAGACTATAAGTATATTATTACTTATGCATTGTTCAGGCTCTCAAGATGTGACAATGTATGAACACGTGGCTGACTTGATTCTGGAATAATAAATGCACGTGACTTTAATGATTTTGGAATATACACAGGCAAATTAGATAGTCATTGCAACTCCTGATTGAGTGTTATGTTGGTCAGCATGAACAGAATGTTTCGAGAGTAAGAGGAGAAAGAGATAATAGATAAATTGTTAGCATTTCAGGGCAGGACTGTTTCTTGGGTTTAGAAGGATGAACTTGGATTCCTCAAAGATGTTTTGAAGGCATTTGTATAAAGAGTTGTGGCAAACCCAGTGTGTATGAGGCAGTCGCGGCCGGCATTAATCGCGGGTGGGGTGCGGGAGTCATGAGGGGGGGGGGTAAATTTAATAATAAAAAAAACTTACCTGTTCCCGGTCTGGTCCCTCGTTTTCTCTGCGCCTGCTCCTGCTCTCAGGAAGTAGGCAACCTCCCTCCCCTCCTCTGAGCCAATCACAAAGCTGCAAAGGCTGCGTTGTGTTATTGGTGGGGACGCCGCCCAGCCAGGGGCTTATGGGGAGGCCATTTTCTCCATGTAGGCTGCATTGCAGCCTGCATGGAGAAAGGGCAGAGTGCGCATGACTGGTTTGTGCAGCCCCAGAGGGCCGAACAAACAGTCATTGCGCCCTCAGGAGTGGGCACACCACTCCTCCCCTGCTCACAGAGCAGTGCCACCCACCCGCCAGCTCGCAACCAAACCCTTCTGCTTTCTCGCAGTTCCAGAAGCAGAAACATAAAATGGTAGTAAATATCCTTTTATGTTTCTGCTTCTCGCACTGTGAGAAAGCAGTGGGGCGACGCTCCTCCGCCCTAGTGGAGTAGCCACCCCTGGTATGAGGAGCTCAACTAGAAATAAGTCTTAGGGAGGCAATCTACAAGGCTTAACAGCAGCTGTGTTTGAAAATCTACAGATATCTATACATGTTCCTAAGCTATTCCACTTTGCTGAAAGTCATAATACAACTAGACCATTCAGGGTTCACTCCCCAAAGGAACTCATCGTTAAGCGTAAGACAACATTTTCATGTTATTGAAAGCTGCTCCACTGAGGGCAAAATACCTTCGGTGGTGGCAACTGCCATTGAAAAGGCTTTTGACTTCCTAAACTGGGATCTGTAGGCAGTGCTGAAAGTAATGTGATTTGACCGAGAGGTCGGATGTTAAATCAAACTATTATACACCAGAGTAAAAACGGCAGGGTCATTTCTGAAACAATCCAGTTAAAAATCGACATGCAGCAAAGATGCCAATTATTATTGGTACTATTCGCCTTGGCAATGGAACCCCTTACAGAGGCATTGAGAGAAATGAGTGAGACCAGGAAATTCAAATTGGGAGCACAATGTATACTCTATCCCTTTACACGAACAATATTTCACTCTACTTCCGTAACACTGAACCAAAATTAAGAAATACACTAGAGACCCCACAACTATTTGGTATTCAGACAAAATATCGAAATTTAAATATTGAGATACATAAATATGAAGGTTAAAATATTGTCATACAGAAATATCGTGTGCAAGAATATCGTTGAGAAGAATATCGATTTTGAGGTAAGTAATATCGATTTTAACGAATCGAAATCATTAATATCGTTGAGAAAAATATGTATGGGCCTCATTACGGTGTCAGTTGCGACCGACACCGACAGCACGTTGGTGTCGGTCCCACCGACATCTGTGCCCGTGGTCAGACTGCTGTATTATGATGCGGTCGATCGGACCGCATTGGTGGCAGGACCATCCCTCACACATAAGATTGGAAGTAAATTAATATTGATTAATTAATAGTTAATTTTTAATTAATATGAGGTTATTTAATTGATAATTATTTATGTTTAATTGTATAATTATTTTTAAGTTAAGTTTCAGGTGCAGGTTGTGAGTTTTGTAGGGGTATAGGGTGGGAAGTAAATTAATTATAATGAATCAATATTTATTTATTATTATTTATTTGATAATTATGTAAATTGTGTAATACATTATTTTTTTGAGTGTGTTTTATTAATTATAATAAATAAAAAATTGAATACCAGATACACTCAGGGCCCGATTCCGATCTCGCTCGGAAGGCCTTCCGACCGACACGGATCTGTAGGGCTTTACGAGCGAATCATGCACCTGGAGTCCGAGCGATCGAGTACGATGCATTCACATGCTTACAGACTCGGTTCGCTCGGACTCCCATTGAACTCAATGGGAGCCTGTATACTGGACGCGTAGACAGGCTCCCATGGCAAAAAGGGGTGGGTGGGGAAAAGCGTACACCCTGTGGCAGGCACCCCATGGTGCCCGCCACACTGTGCATGCATGGGAAGGGGGGACCCATGGGTACCCCCACGGGTCCGAATCGGAGGGCTCCAGATGATGGGGGGCCTGCTATGGGCCCCAAAAGGATGATTCCTGCAGCTTTTTTGACCCAGACATACCGAATCGTGAAGGCTGTCCGAATCGTGCATCGTACTTGCTCGCTTGGAAACAGAGTCCATTGAGCTGTACGAAGCGTCTGCGTACGAGTTGTACAGATGGGATCGGGTTGGGAAACGATTCGGGCGGCACGTATGCGATCTTTGCATCGTACTTGGTTGTTCAGACCTGTGTACGATTCAGACGGGAATAAGGGCTACGAATCGGATCCGTAAAAGCCAAATCCGATTCGTAGGCCTTCCGAGCGAGATCGGAATCGGGCCCTCAGTTGGGCACACAGGACAGGGAATCTAATTGTATACTATGCAGATGACATTACCATCCTAACAGTATTTGTTAAATTTGTTTTATTTTATGGTGTATTTTAAATTGCTGAATACATTTATTTTACAAACATTAAGGGAGTCATCACGATGCCGGTCGGACCGTCTTCCGCAGTCCCATCGGAGGCGGTCAGACCGCCGCGATCAGGTCGGAGCGGTCACTCGGACATGGTGAACTACAATGCATGCGAATGCCCAGAAATCCGACCACCGCGGTCCTTCTGATTCCAACAGGAAATTCTGATCGCGGTGGTACAGGAAAGGACCAATGGAGCCTGTCGGAGAGCGGACCACCACCCTATTATGATGAATCATTCAGACGAGCCTTCTCTCCAAACAATGTGATGTGTCTCACTGTGTTGGAGTGTAGTGACAAAGAATCATGGTCTGGGATTCTGGGATTGGGGTGTGTTTTCTACTTTGAATTGTAGGTGTGTCCACTTTAGCAATGGCCATCAACTATGTAATTTTTGCATCATACAGTGGACAAACTTGGTCCATTTCCAGAACTTAGCGACCACCCCGATCCATGCCAGGACATCTGTGACCACTGCGGTCAATGCTGGGAGATTGGCAACTGCCTCAATCCATGCAGAGTGATTTCCGACAGCCATGATCCTTGCTGAGTGCTTTCCGACTGCCATGGTCCATGCCAAGTGATTTCCAACCACAGTGGTCCATGCCAAGTGCCTCATTACCCCCGGAGATTAGTTTGCAGCCTCAGCGGTTGGAATCAGTCTGAGGCCACAGCGGTCGGACGGTCAGTCCGACCGGCATCGTAATGAGGCCTCAAGTGTAATCTCCCAATAGGATCTGTAGAGAGTAAACAGTGTGAAGCAGGTAACCACCTCTTTTTCCTTTTACCACCCTCCCCTTGGTCATCGCTCCAAGGTTGAAGTTGGATTTCACTGCCTCTGTGAGAGAATAAAAATGAGCACCCACATCTTGCCCCAATATCATAGACAAAGAGTGAGGGACATGACACATTCAGAGGTGGAGTGGGTGTGACAGCTAGTGGGTGGATCATAAATCTCCTGTAAGTCATGATAGAAGAAGTGGTTTGACATTTCACTAGCTGAATTTAGAGCTGGATTGCCTACCATGATAAGTAATCTTTGTCACAAATACTACTGGTTGTTTTGAGCAATACAGGAACTGTGGTGTGAGTTGTGTTTCCAAATAGTGATATTGTGGCTTGGGTGTGAGCACTGAGGGTTATGACTTGGCTTGGGCAAAAACATGTGGCTGTCTGCCAGTGGAACACATCGCCTGAGTGGTCTATTCAATTAATAAACTGTTTACGAGTTAGTCGGTGTATTTTGACCCGTGTGTAAACCCCTGTTTACATATGGGTCGGAATTACGAGTCAAAAGGTATTTAACGCATCCAATAATTATTGGATGTGTTAAATACCTCAACCTTCTTTAAATTTCTGCAGGTACCACAAACTCATAATAGGTGCTATTTATCGCACCCAGTAAATAATGTATCCAGTGGTATCATTATTGATGTTCAGGCAAAACATCGAAAATAAAATATCATCAGACAAATATCGAGTCTGAAAATATCATCACACAGAAACATTGTGTGCAAGAATATCGTTGTCAAGAATATTGATTTTAAGGTAAGTAATATCGATTTTAACACTATCAAAATCATTAATATGAAGCTCAACGCCGAGAAGACAGAAGTCCTCGTCCTCGGTACCACCCCTTCTGCATAAGACAGCACCTGGTGGCCGACCACCCTCGGAAGCCCACCTACCCCCTCAGACCACGCCAAGAACCTCGGCATCTTACTCGACTCACCATGAACCAACAGGTCAACGCCGTCACCTCCAGCTGCTTCAACACCCTCCGCATCCTCCGCAAGACCTTCAAGTGGATCCCCCCTAAGTCAAGGAAGACAGTCACCCACGCACTCATCACCAGCAGACTGGACTATGGAAACGCACTCTATGCCGGCATCAACAAGTCCCTACTCCGCAAACTCCAGACAATACAGAACACCGCCGCCAGACTCGTCCTCGGCATCCCCCGACACGAATACATCAGCCAACACCTACAAAGTCTCCACTGGCTCCCCGTGGGGAAAAGAGTCACTTTCAAAATCCTCACTCACGCCTACAAATGCCTACACAACAAAGGACCCAAATACCTCAACGACAGAAACAACTTCCACGTACCCAAAAGAAACCTCCGATCTTCCAACCTCGCACTGGCCAAAACCCCGCGCATCCACAGAGCCAGAGCAGGCGGAAGATCCTTCTCTCACATTGCAGCCAAGACCTGGAACGAGCTACCGGCAGACATCAGACGCGCCCCTCCTGAACACCTTCAGGAAGACCCTCAAGACCTGGCTCTTCGGCTAAAAAGATCTGCGGACCCCCCCCCTCAGCGCCTTGAGACCCTAATGGGTGAGTAGCGCGCTTACAATTCCCTGATTGATTGATTAATATAGTTTACAAAAATATCGTTGTTAAGGATATCGTTTTGATAATTTGTATGTATTTTAGTATGTATTTTAAATGTATATGGTATAAAATGTTTGTCTAACTATTGTTAATGTTTTTTAATATAGTATTTAAATATTAGTAGTTTTGAAATGTATTTATTTATTTTCATTTTTAGTACCGTTGTTGGCTGTGTGGATTATACGGGTACAGGGTGGGAAGTAAGTTAATTATAAATAATTAATATATTTCTTTAATTAATCATTTTTATTTCATTGATAATTATTTATGTTAATGGTATAATTATTTTTTTTCAATTTACTTTGATGTGTGGGTTGTGTGTTTTGTAGGGGGATAGGGTGGGAAGTAAATTATCTATTATTAATTAATAAAAAGTGTGTTGTTGTTTTCGTGTGGGTAAAGGTGTGTATGCAATTAATTATAATAATTAATTATTAATGTTAATTTATCATAATTATGGAAATGATCAATAATTATGTGAAATATGTCATTATGATGTTCTTTATGTTAAATATTAGGTGTAAGTTGTGGCTTTTGTAGGAGTAAATGGTGGAAAGTTATTTAAAGATTGGTAATTTTGTATAGGTAATTATTGATAATAATTGTTTAATTGACGATTTATTATGAAAATGATGCAAATACATTTTTTGTCATTTATATATTAGATGTGGGTTGCTTGTTTTGAATGGATAAAGGGTGTGAGGTAATTAAAGATAATTATTTTATTAATAGTTAATTATTATTAATCATTTAATAAATACTAAATTATGTAACGTGTAAATAATATCATTTAAAGATTTAATTTTATGTATGTATTTTGTAGAAATAAAATGTATTATTGTATGTGTTAATTGTGATGTGCTTTTAAATGTAAATAACATTGTATTTATTGGTTAATATTATTTTGAGAATATAGTTTTGAATTTTAATTATATTAATATTTGAATTTATTTATGATATGTATTGAACATTGTAATACATATTTAATTTTATTTTAAAAAAATCTAGATTTTGTTATATTTACATATTAAATTTCTTGGTGTTAGACCTGGCACCATTGGCGTGGGTCTCCCTTCCATTTTTTTACTTTACCTCCTGTGTTTTGCTGTGTGTTGGACTCCATTTTTGCTGGTCTAGATGCTTTGGGCACTTTGCCACTGCTGTTCAGTGCCAAAGTGCAAGTGCTCACTTTGTAAATGATTTCTATGGATTAGTGATTCCATGATTGGCTTATTTGATTTACTTGTCAGACCCTAGTACAGTGCACTATGTGTACCCAGGGCCTGTAAGTCAAATGCTGCTGGTGGGCTTGCAGCACAGATTGTGCCACCACAGAAGCAGCTTGTAAAATGTGACTCATGCCTGCCATTGCAGAGCCTGTGTGCAGTCTGGGACTGCCATGTCGACTTGGCAAGTGCACACACTTGCCAGTCCCTAAACCTTCCCTTTTCTACATATTAGTCACCCCTAAGGTAGGCCCAAAGTACCCCTGTGGGCAGGGTGCCTTGTATGTGAAAGGTAGGACATGCCCTGATGTGTGTGGCATGTCCTGATAGTGAAATACTGCCAATTTAGTTTTTCACTATTGCAAGGCTATCTGTTCCCATAGGACAGAATGGGGAGTTTGTTTATAACATCTTAGAAACATGACTGACCCTGGGAACAAGATCGAAAAATAAAGTTTAGTATGCCTGAACTCAGAATGTTAAAGTGCATCTTTTAGTGAGGGTGATTTTTACATTCTGTGTTTGAAAATACCACCTTTAGAAAGTAGGTATTTTCTTGCCTAACCATCCAGTGTGCCTCTGCTAGGTTTGTGTATTGCATGCCTGGGTTTTGGATGACAGGGGCTGGAGAGGGGCAGTGGCTCCAGAAGTCCTGTGAGTCAGGGCTGGGCTGAATAGAGCTGGGCTGCATTTAGAGTAGGGGGAGGAGATTGCCTTTTCACCTGAATGGGCCTGGTCTGCCTTCAATAATGCTGTCTCCACCTCCTGCCAGGACGTTGCACCAGTGAGGAAAGAACTGGTTTTGGCTGGGTACAGACACTCTCTGCCTTCAGAAAACAAAGGATTTTGTGGTAGAAATATTGGGGCCCAGACCCCAGAACTTTAGATAACTTCTGGGAAATCAAGAGGAACCTTTGCCAAGGAGAAGAGCCGGATAAGCTGAGGAGGAATACTGCTCCTGTGCTGTTTGCTGTCTGGGGTTGGCCTGCAGTGGCTGCTTGCTGCCAAGGAAAGGAGAAAAGGGACTTTGCTGTTTGCTTTGTCACCTGCTTGAAGAAAAGATCTCCAAGGTCTTGAAACTGAGCTTGCCTCCTGTTCTGATGTCTCAGGGACACAAAGACTTCATCCCTTCTGTCTCTCTGCATCTGGAATTGCTGTTTCAGCTGCCACAGAAAGAAATTGCAACACCCACGCCGGCGAGCGATGCCGTAACCTGCACCGAAGCCGTGGGCACCGCTCGTGAAGTGCACGACGCACCGCCCCGACTTGCACTGTAGGCCCGACGCCTGCTGACGCCGTGCCGCATCGACTCCGAAGCCGTCATCAAGGCCGCTGCCTGCACCGGAGCCAAGGACACTGCTCGTGACGTCCACGACGCACCGTCCCGAGTCGCACCGCAGCCCCGACTTCATTACCGCCGGTGCTTCATCAACGCGGAGCCGATCCTCGACGTGAGTGACTCCCGAATCCATCGACATCGCACCATCGTAAGGAACCAACGCCTCGCCGCCATCCGTGACATCACCTCCCCGACACAGTAAGGAACCAACGTCTCACCTCCCCTGCACTGCAGTAAGTAACAGAGGCATCACCTCCCCTGGGGATGTAAGGAACCGACGCCGCAGGCGCCAACGAAGCATCACCTCCCCAATGCCATGCACCGTCTTTGCTTACATCAATTCCAAGGTACTGTTCTTTGTGTGTCTGCTTGACTCCGGGCCAGACGCCGAGCACCTTGTGGTCGGCGCCGTTCTTTGGGATTTTCATCTGTCACGACGTTGTGATAACTCCAGGTGGAGTTATTTGTTGCTAGAACCTTTATTTGAGTGAATAACCTGTTTTTAAGGATATTTTTGATGCTGTATTGTGGATTTCTGTCGTTTAGTCTTGTTTTGGTTTAGATAAAAATTACTTATTTTTCTAAACTGGTGTGGTGTCCATTTGTAGTGTTTTCACTGTGTTACTGTATGTGTTCACAAATGCTTAACACACTGCCTCTGAGATAAGCCTGTCTGCTCGTGCCAAGCTACCAAGGGGGTGAGCAGGGGTTATTTTAGTAGTGTATCCCCCTTACCCTGACTAGAAGCAAGGGTCTCTATTTGGACAAAGGTACCTACCTCTGCCAACTAGAGACCCCCATTTCTAACAGGGGGTGATTACGATGGCGGTGCCGGTGGCGGGTTCACTGCCATCGTAAGGCCTTTTTCCGCCTGCCAGATCAGGATGGCGGGCGGTGTGCCTGGCGGGTGGAAAGCCCGTCCGCCACGGGTCCGACAGAGGCAACCGTTACGATTGCCTGTGTGACCCACCCCGCATCCACAAAATGGTGGCGGTGCCTAGCATGCACCGCCCGCCAGATTTGGATGCTGCATCCCCGCCAGCCTGTCTATGGCGGTTCAACCGCCATTGAAAGGCTGACGGGGATGTACTTCAGGGGCCCGTTGCGGGCCCCCCTTGTGCAGGGGCATGTTGAATTTGCTTTTGGGGGCAGTTCCCTGCAACAGGTGGCAGGCACCACGTGGTGCCTCCCACGTAGTGCAGGGAACTGCACAGCATGCATTTTTACCATTGCGGCAGGTGCTGCAGCCAGCAGCACCCGCCGCAATGGTAAACATTCACAATGCGACCGCCACAGTGGCGGTCGCATTGTAATCTCATGTGCGGGACCGCCGCCATATAGGGACGCCAATCCCCGGGACGATGGCGGAAGGACTTAAGTCCATCTGCCATAGTAATCACCCCCTTAGTATGTTTTTGAAATTATTTTATTTTGTTCAAGTTAGTGTTTTTAATGTTGCACTGACTGGAGTTTGAATAGTATATTTTACGCCTCTGCAATCCAACACTTTCCCTACTGTTGCACCAACTAAATTGGCAATAGTAAAAAAAAGAATTTTATAATTCTTTTTATTAAACATACATCGGTTCAAATAAACAATACAGAGGATTAGCCAGTTTGTACATCGTAATAAGCATAGGAGGATAGGTGTTATATCATTACATACGAGAGGAATTTCACGGGGTGGGGGGTCATCTTGTTCAATACAACGAGGCGGTACACAGATCTCTCCACGGTAGATATTCCAAGGACCCCAGACACGGGACCACTTTTTGGGGCATCCCTGGCCAAATACACTGTCTTCTCTCTAAACATGCACCAATCAAGGTCCCTTTCCCAGGCTTCTAGTGTGGGTGGGTGGGCTGCGCCCCATAGTTGGGCAATATTTCTTTTAGCAAGCATGAACCCTAGTGTAGCCCACTGTGTCTGGTGAGTGTTCAGGTCTGTGGGTTCCCATATATTCAGGAGGCACCGTCGCGCCTCTGGGCGAAGACAGACATGGAGCACCGCGTTGATTGTGTCATGTATCGTGAGCCAGAAAGCACTGACATACCTACACTCCCAAATGATGTGCATGAATGTTCCCATATGGCCACAGCGCCGTTTGCATTCCCCATTGTCTGACCTCCCCATATGTATCAAGCGGGGCCCTGTGATGTATATTCTATGGAGGATCTTAAGCTGCACCAACCTAAGGCGCGCTGGAATAGCAACCACTCTGGGGAGGACACTGCCGTTTGCCAATCCTCATCATCCATCTCAACCCCATCTTGCATCCATTTCTCTCCGCAGTGCCTGGAGGGGATCTGTCATATTATTGATTAATTTCTTATAAATTAAGGAAATAGTTTTTTCGGGTAAGTGGCCGTCTAAAATTCTGTCTTCTAAGGGGGAGGCCTCGGGAGGAGCAATGGCAATAGTAAATTTAACCCGTCCGCAATCCAACAATTACCCTACTATTGCACTGACTGGAGTGGGATTAGTAAATTTTGTTCATGTGTAATACAACAGTTTCCCTACTGATGCACTGTGTGTAGTGCATCTAGTAAATTTTACCCCTCCTGGGTCCAACACTTTGCCTACTCTTGTATAAATTGTAGTGGGAATATTGTATGTATTAATTGTAAAATGTTATAGTTTACTTAATATTGTTTAATTTTATACAATTATGTTTTTGTTTATTTTAAATTATATTTATAATTAATAATGATTTTAATATGTAACATATTTTTAGTAAATTGTAAAAAATAATAATTTTGTATTTGTAATTAAAATGTTTTTAAAAATGTTTTATGTTATTGGGTCTATGTACATATATATTTAATTTTTATATTATTACATTTAAAATAAATTATTAAATTACAATATAAGGTAAAATTATTAGTTTAATAATATTTTTATTTAGCTATATGTACATAAATATATATATTAATATATATATATATGTGTTTTACTTCTTGAAAATAATACTACGTGTTATATTTTTAAAAAGAAACATCAAATATATTTTATTTTTGTTATATTAGTGTTAATATTTAACATATTTAATGTTTACTCTTTAAATTTATATATATTTAAAAAACGATATTTTAGACAACATTATTAGTGACAACGATATTTTTTCCAATATTTTTGTAACTTACATGATAAGTATAGCATGACGATATTTTTGACATTGATATTTATGTCACAATATTTTTGTATGACGACATTTTGAAGGGCGATATTTTGTCAGTGAGCCATCCTTATTATCAGATGCGATCAATAGCACCTATACTTGTAATCAGGCCCTTAAAGTTTTGCAATTTAATGGTTCTGGTTTGTTTGTGATCTGTCTCTCTTGTACTTGAAAGGTGTTGAGAACAGCTTCAAGGGAGATGATATGGATGGGAAATGTGTGTCCAGAGAGTTGAGGCAAGTGCCTGAACAACATTACCTCAGTGCAGATAGCATTGAGAAGCAGTCAAATAACTGGAGAATTGCATGGAATCTGTTCAGGGACTCATCTAAGAGTTGGTTTGGGCCATTCCCACCAAAGAAGGCACTTGTTCTTTCCTTTAACAGTCGAAATTTTTTAAGTTTTTCTTGAGTGGAAGGTGCAAGGTGTAGGTGGGTAGGTGTAGGTGGGTACCGAAAAACTTATGACTTTTTTAATGATCACCTTCTTCGACTATAGGACCCCTGGTAGTAGTTGGCATGATATTTCATTGCAAATTAAAATGCTGCGGAGGAAATGATTCACTGAAATGCAAAGCTGTAAAATTCTGCCCTTTTTCCCGGTAAAGGAAATTTGGATTAAAAAGTACAAAATCGTATCTTCAGATCTAGTAGAAAAATGTGTGGATTTCTTGCCAAAACACAGAAAACAACCCGTGTTCAGGCTGCCTGTGTCTTCAGGGACAGAAAACATGGGTTATTCTTGTTTTTTTTGCATCATTACCCCTTCAGGTCCGCAGTTGTTTGGATTTTCCTGGGATGCTAAATTTCAATATTTGAGTTTTTTTTTACAATGTGTGGGGGAAAGTTTACTTTCTCAAAAAATAACCAGAACATCAAACAGAATAGTAAATTAGGGCCTGATTATGACTATGTCGATCCGATGGACTATGGCAGGTGGTGGGCACCGCCGCACCGGCGGTAGGACCGCCCTATTACAAGTTGGGCAGCCAGACCGCCATAGGACTGCTGCAACCACTAGAGATCCCTGGCGGTGTTGCGGTGGTCTTGAGGCCGCAATATGCTTGGTGGTGCCAATGCTGCACCGCCAAGCATATTACGAGTTTCCACTCCAACACAGTTTTCATGGCGGTGAGCCCACCATGAAAACTGTGGCGGATAGGAAATAAAGGGGATCCTACAGGGTCCCTTGTTGCCTCAGGGCCATGGGGTGCATGCAGGGGGCACATGTTGTGCCCCCTGTGTGCATGCACCCCAGTTCCTGCACGGCATGGACTGCAGAGTCCATTCTGTTCAGGAACTGCCTTAGACGCTTCCCTTGCAGTGCCCTTTTTCAGAGGCACCGCCGTGGGACCACCAAAAAAACACCCACCAGACACGAGAAAACTTAGTATCTGGCGAGTGGTGCTCACACGTCTTTGGTGGTATGGGAGTGGGGCGGTGGCGTGGCAGCCGCGCTCCCACACTGCCAAAGTCGCAATCGGGACCTAAGTCTCCTGGACTATTTTGGAGGGCAATGTCTTTCCACAAATATTGTAGTATAGGAGCTAAAATATTAAATTAGCTATCAGAGTGCCAGCCAAACCTCTGCTGACCTGCAGGTGCATCTGAATGTAAAAACTCTAAGGGCCTGATTACAAGTTTGGCGGTCTTGGATTGGGCCGCCACGCCACCGCCCCGCTCCTCGAATGCCGAACCCATAGTCACCCTGCCTGCCGTATTCCTACTGGAATACAGGTCAAATGGTGCTGAGATGGCAGTCCCACGGCGGTGCCTTTCTATGGCTCCTAGGAGATCCTTAGAAAGGCACCACCATGGGAGCACCGCAACCCGTTCTTACATGGATCAAAATGCACAATGTTGTGCATTTCGTTCCGTGCAGGAACAGGGGGTGAATACAGACAGGAGGGCGAATGCACCCCAAGGCCATGTGGCGGTGAGAAACCTCGTAATATGCTTTGCGGTGCCACAGCGGCACCTCCAGCATATTGTGGCCTCAGACCATTGCAAGACCGCCAAAGGATCACGGATCCCAGGTGGTCGCAGCGGTCTTATGGCGGTCCGACTGCCAAAGTTGTAATACAGCAGTCGGACTGCCGGTGCGGGGGTAAGCGCCCTGCGCCACGGGTTTGGCGGTCCATTGCCCCTATGCAGTTTAAAATGTAGCCCTGAGATGTGCAGACACTCCAAATGGACTCTGACTTAGAGCCAGTAGCCAAATAAGAATGATTCAAACACAAGGACTTATATTCTAACCTATACTGTCCTAACACAAAGACTTATACTGACTGGATGAAGCATGGTCTTATTAGAAGCATTCTGCGGTGCTGCACAAAGCCAATCATGCAAGCCTGAGGAAACTGGCTGTGTCTCTCATCCGTGCCAGTAATTTTGCAACATTCCCTGGACAGCTGAGAAGTCACCACCTACAGTTCGTTTTTTGGCCCACATATGTAGAAGCAGATGTCCTAAAAGGGCAGATTCGAGCAGAAATTTGCTTCTACTGACCACGGAATTCTTTTTTGATATCCCATATTTCCTGGTATGACCACCAAACTGTCCCAACCTTAAATAGCTCAAACTGAATATCTAAATTCGCATATATCATAACTAGGATTTAAATTCCATCAACCCTGACACTGTAACCAGGATTGGAACTTTACTCTCTCATATGGAGCGTTTTGTGTAACCCCACTCGAAATTAGGTTTGCAAAATTCGATTCGAAGTGGGCAGTGTAGTGTCAACCTGAACCGTGCATGCTTCTTATGTTCCCCTGTTGCGATACAGGAAGATTCCAAAGGAACTCTAGAATTCAGCCCATGTCAAGGTCAGAGGTTCAATGAAGAAGTCAAATAACTAGAAGAAGGAAGGAAGGAAATAATATTTAAGAATTTTTCATTTTAGTTCTATTTTAATGCAGACATATAAGTGCTATGTGGGTAGTGCAGACGACAGGAGCAACATGGTGCTCAGACAGAGAAAGACAAAATGCATCTTTTTCCGAAGACAGGAAGTTTGAGTAAAGCCTCCTGAGACCTTCAACTTCTTGCCCAAGTACTTGGAGCGGTCATAATGCACATGTGTTTTTTTCAATAAGCATACTAGAATATATGTAGGATTGCCCTCAAGTGTGAGTCAACTCAGAGAGTTCAAAATAGAAGTAACTTGATCAAAGAAATACATTTATTAAAGCAGACATGGAGTTGAATTCACGGAGGCTTTGTGGGAGAACAATGAATTATAGTAATTCAAGAGAAAATGGAATTTCCGAAATCTAATCTAGAAAGTACCAGAAAGGCTTGGATGTATTACACTTCTTCTTCATTGATAAAGTTGGGGTACTTGTGACCACTGTTAGTCCTATATGAGACAGTATACTGATGATGAGTTGGTCCCTAGCCATGGGTGCTCAAACCCCCCACCTTCTTTTGTTTCCTGGTGACTACTGCCATGTTTGGATGCTATGCTGCGTCGAGAGGTCTTTGGATAAAGAGTATAATTCTACAAGCCTGACATGGAGGAGTTTAGTTTACACAGTACGACTGCTGTTGCTGCTCTTGTCTGTTGCATGCTGCTGCTACTGCATATTCAACTTCTCCAATTGCATCTGAAGCATTGGCCCTGCATGTCACCCACCTTTTGACCTTGATGACTTCTGCTATCTGGTCTTCTGTCAATGGAGAGGATGTGGCCTAACGGCTAGAGCGGTCGACCTCGGAGCTGGGGAAGTGCAGTTGAGTCTCCGCAGGGAAGCTCAACATCCTGTGATTTTGGGCAAATCACGTAATCTCCCCTTGCCTAACAAAAAAATGAATGTGCTCGCCTGTAACGCAACTGGTGCTCATGTAAAGCGCTCTGATACCTTCGGGTTGAGTTTACGCTATATAAAACTCCCCAAACAAACAAAAAAAATGGAGGTTACAAAAAGACTTTGAAGCCTACATTGATTCCCTTAGTGAAAGAGATAGGTGGTGGGTAGATCTGTTGACACACTATGTGGGGCCTGACAAGAAAGACATCATATTTGACTTTGTGAGGGATTCCAAAGAGAAATATGCTAATCTAAAAAACTAAACCATCTTATCACTTGTTTCTTGCCAAAACAACATTGACTATAAATGTTACATGCTTTACTTGACCCACCAGAAACGAGAACACCAACTGATTCTTTCACCACACGCCTGAGAGCTCACATTGAATACTGTAAAATGGAATAGCACAATATCGAAAAGGTGCTGAAATCTCGGATCATTGCTAAGTGGGTGTCCTCACCATTCATTCTGAAACATTTACAGAAGCTTCGCAAACTGGAAGATAATCTTTACACAGTGAGATCTACTTGCACACCTGAATTTCAGGCTGTTTAATTGCTTCTTGCAGGGAGGAGTAAATGTTGCGCTGCACTCCTGGTGCAAATGCTTCAGAGAGTTCTGCCTAAAGATAGTATTTGTCATTCAGGCACATGCATGCCAATGGACAATAAGTGCCATGAATGAGAAAAAACGAATTCATTTTAAAAGTAGAGACTGATTAAGACCCATTGAGATGTTCTTACTCATCTCTACAAAAATGCCACATAAAAAAATCTGGTAAGTCCAAACACAAATCCCAGTCAAGACACAAAGCAAGAAAAGCAGCCGCGGTCCGTGCAGATAGCAGCGGTGGGGCGGTGGGGCCGGGTGAGGGGGATTTCGAGGGAAAATTAAATAAATAATTATTTTCCCTCTGCATCGTCCCTCAAAATCCCCTCACCCGGCCCCACCACCCCACCGCTGTTACCTGGACGGACCGCAGCTGAAGAAAAGTAACTACCAGGGAAAGCTTCTCAAAAAAGTCTTGCTCTCCTTAGTACGTAAAGTCAATTACAAAATGTTATTTTCACTGAGGCACTGTCTTCTGCTGGATAATGGTGATGGTGGAGATGAGTTGACTGGACTACGGCCAAACACTGGGCTGAAGGTGTATAAGAATCATTCTGGTGGACACAGGTACCCACATTAATATCATGACAGATGCAGTATTTGCTCAACTGCCAGGAAATCCTAAATTGCATCCCACAAAGATGCAATTCAATGTCTACCGGACAATGATGCTCTTGCTTTGTATAGCGTATTTTGTACACGTACTAAATTGTGATGGTTATGCTGCAGCTATCGATGTGTATTCCATTGTGGAGGTTGTGAACAAAGGCTGGCTGTTAAGCTTCTGATCTTCCTTGAAGCTGGGTATGCTACAGATTCTCTGTCACTTCATTGCTAGAACAACTAAAAATTGCTAGAATAACATTGCCTAAAGAAAAGTATGTTGAGAAACTGTTTCCGAATCTTTTACTAGCTAAAGAATCAACAGATTTGTTTGCACATTTATGAATCTGTGAAGTTTATATTTCAACACCTCAGAAGTGTACTTTCAACATCCTAAAACGAGTTGAGGGCCTAATCAATAATCTTCTTCAGCAGTACATTATTGTGCCAGTGGAAGAGCTAATTACAGGTTTTCACATGTCATTCCCATGCCCATGATGAAGCTTGGTCGACAAATTTGTAAATGTGTGTGGACATGCACCATCCAAACCAGGGCATGCAGTGGAAGAGATGTCTCGCTACCTGCAACAAAGACATGATGCATCAATTAACTGGTGAGTAGTTATTCCCCAAGTTAAATCTCAACATAGACTATCTTGGGATGTAGTTGGACGAATCCTCCTGTATCTTACAGCTTTTGCCACACATATAGGTCTGTTCAGATGTTGATGTCTCGGTTTTGTGTATCCTCAACAGCAGAGGTTTTTCAGGAGAAGTTCCTGAGGATCATCAGGGGTATTACCTACAGCCTGAACTCTAGCGAAAATATTTTGGTCTGTAAAGAGACCTGAGAAGAACATGGTCTCATGTGTCAAGGTTTGCTGCATCCGCCATGTGATGAACCTGATCCTGAACAAGGAAAAAAAGGGATTCCTCCAGACCTTCAGTGAAGTTTTACAGAATCATCTTCTCTAGTGATGGCATGTGAACTGACCCTGACAAGTTGAAACTTTCATCTCGGCACTCCTTTGGTTAAGCTGTTGGCTCTCAGATCTTTCCAGGGTCCTGCTAGTTATTTCTTCCTATACATTCAAGACTTTGCATCAATGCGTGGCCAACTTGGTGACCTTAATAGGAAGGGTCAGCCTTCCAAATAGTCCCAAAGATGGCAGGTTGCTTCTGAACCAATCTGTTGCTTCCTTGTCAACACAGATGATATTTCCTAACTTGACCTTGGCTTTTATTCCTAGATTATTCTTAATAACAGCATAGTTGATCTTTTTGTTATCCTGGTACACGTTATCTTGATTGCATAGGACACCAGCAGGGTCATAAATTAAGTCAGCTGCAGTCTGAGCAGCCAAGAAAAGAGGCACATCTGGAGAAAGAGTCAGATTTGCTAAGGGAATCATAACCCGCACTCATAGAAATGCTATTCCTCGCATGTTCAGATTTCCTATTTCCTCTTATACACAAAACTCACCAGTAGTTCACTTGGAGTGATGCACCAGTCACAGCTTTCCAGGAGTAGTACTCAGCGAGTACGTGACTTTTTTAGAAGACTACCATTAACCCAATGAAGATTTGTACATATTATGCGATTCTACACTTTTAAAAGCCAGCTCAAAGTGCAAGTGTACCTTTTATTTATTTGTTTGCAACTCCAGAGAGAAGACATTTTTTTCCCATGGGTAAACTCCTCACACCTTATACCCGCTCCAAGTTTGAGACCGATCCATTACGCTTCCCACTCAGAAGGGGAGTAAGTTTCCAGCTTGGTAAAGGGCAAGGTAGGAGTTTGTTAATGCTCACAACTCGTACGTTCGTCTGCATTCATGGCAGAAAATGCTGCGGTCATTAATAGATTTACCGCTGCTAGATCACCTTTTGTGAATATCTGGTAGTCGTAAATCTTGCCATTTTACACGTATACTTGATTAACAATAGCAAATGGCTTTTTTGAATCTGGTCCAAACAGTCTAGCAGTCGGTTGGATATGTGAATATTTTGTTTGTGTATGCGAAGACGTTCAGAGTAGTGACTGATCGTCATGTCCTTTTGCCATTTTTGAAAATCCTAAGGTTATGATGTCCCCTCATAAAAAAAAATAGGGATGTGTGAAATTGCTCAATTCTTTTCCTGAACTTTCATGACAATTTCACAAAATTAAGCTTTTGGCCTGAAATGTTGTTTGACTGTATCTCACATAACTTTTGTAACACAAGGTCATGCCTCACATAAAAATGTCATGAGAGTTAAAGGCAGAAAACTGGTTGGAGCAGAAAATGACTCTCAGTGAGACATTTCGTGCGCAAACCAGTCTCCCTCAGGTGATAAAATTGCGTAATGTGGAATTTCAAGACACACCATCCACAAGCCTAGAAAGGAACAGAATCCGAGAGATTTGTTTCACATTTACCTTTGGCCCGCTGTGATTTCACAAAGTCAACTGCAGAAAAATGCTTACGTTTTGTGATAGAGCAAACTCACCATGTGGCTCTGGATAAAGCTGATATCATCAGAGACTCCCAGGAAGGCGTTACCTTTCCAGCAGTGGCTAAACTAATTAAATCGCAGTGATGCTGAGATATGAAGAAAATCAAAATAACACCTAGGCACTGCAGTATGTGTGAATCACCTGCTTTGTTGAATGTGCAATGTGAGCTTGCATCTCACAAAAGATTCTTGTCACTGTTCAAGCACTGAGTCTAAATATTGTGGAACTTGGCCACGAGGGTTATTGAGGAATGGTAGCCACTAAAAGGCTTCTGAGGGAGAAATCAAGGGTTCCATTTTTGGATGGAATGGTGGAAGAGACGATTAGAACCTGCCATGTTTGCCAAGACCATGAGAAAGGCAACTACCCAGAACCCCTGCTCCATGTCAAAGGTACTGGGGTGGGTCGAGAAAACGTTGCCATCACCTTTTTTGTCCACATAGCCACGAAAACATCTTCAGGTTGTGATAGATATTATTTCCTAGTTTCCCGAAGTTACAGCTGATTCCCAAAGTTTAACAGACATCATGTTTTTTTTAAATACATATATATATGTATCTCAGTTCAAAGGAAAGACCAGCACTCGCGGGGGTTAAATCCACATTAGGATTTATTCATACACTTTGTTACAAACGCTTTTCGGCGGGTCGCCTTCGTCAGTGTCGGCGACCGCCGCGCTTGTGCCTCCTTGATTTAACATATGAACCATTTACATTGGTAATCGGGCAGTAATGTTCCGCAATCTTTAAGTGGCAGTTTCCTGTGCAAATTGTAGTGTTTCGCATCCATCATTACACTTATTCTAAGTTCATAAGTGCAAATATCCACATGATTGTAAATAACTGCCTAATGCTTCCCAATTATATGTTAATTTTCGATTTCCGAAGATTGCAACATATCATGTAAACTTAACAAAGAATTCCGCCATGTTTGAACGGTAAAGGTACGTCTACTTTCATATATTACATTTGTAAATGAAATTCGAACTTTTCATATTACCACCCAATAGCAGATAAGGTGTCCAAAATCTATACTTCATTTCGCCCTGGATGGGCTAAGGCTTACAATTAATTACTGGCATTGTACATTCTAATAACTTAAACATGAATGTGTACTATAATTCAGCCCTCGGATGGGCTATCATTCTCAATTAATTATAGTTCTGATCGCCTTATAGTCCTTCCCTTATTCAGCTTGGTGCTTATGTTTTGTATGGTTGGGCGTCCTTTCACTGCCCTCCCTTGTTCTTAACTACAGGTGTACCCCATAACAAAATAATACAGCAGACGGGGTAACATCACCATCTTCGACAATGTAATCTGGCCGGCCACTGATAAAGGCGGCATAATCCCGAATTGTTGTGGGGATTTCAGTGATGAAATGGATTTCTGTAAGTTTCCATCAAGTAACTCTGTATAGGTTCTGTATATCTGGATACCCAGATACTGGAGTGTATGATGTGCCACACGGATGGTTTGGGTGCCGAAATGTAGTGTATCCTGGGCTATAGTGTTCTGGAAGGAAAATACGTGGAATTTAGCATAATTATCCGGAGCCCTGATAGATCACCAAAGGACTGGAGTAAAGTAGATATTGGTATAGGTCTGCCTGTAGGTCTCGAGTATTCGCAATTCATATCATCCGCATACATGGAGACCGTGTGAATCTGAGGACCTTGCGGTATGCCCCTGTAACCAGCCATTTGCCTAATGGGTTGTGCGAAGGGTTCTACTGCGAATACGAACAACAGTGGCGATAAATGGGCTTCCTCACCTAGTTCCACGGGATATCAATTACTGTGAAGATATGTTCATCATTGTTCTCCCAGTGGGGTTGGTATATATTAGTTTGACCCAGCGAATGAAAGTGGGAGCAATATTGAATTTAACCAATGTTGAGGAAATATCCTCCCACCCAACAATGGTGGCACAAATCCACATTGGTCTGTATGAATCAAGTCAGGGTGTAAAGGTAGGAGGCGACCCCGCTAATACCTTACTTAGGGGCTGATTAGGATAGGATGGCGGATTTTGGCACATCCGCAGTGCTGGCGGTGGCGGAAAACGTCCTTTTCCGCATTCCAGCGTCGGTCCTCGCGTCTGCCATATTACAATGGGCAAAGATAGCCCATTTTCCGTCCGCTGCGGAGTTTCGGGATCCGCCAGGAATTTCCTTCCGCAACGGTGGCGGAGGGAGCCAATAGAGAAAGACCGCCGTGCGGAATGACGTTACGACCGCCGGACAAATCACGATGCCTCAAACAGCCCATCACAACGCAGCGGAGAAACCAGCCACTCGGAGACGGCGGAAGCACTACTGCGGAGAGCGAAACTCGAATCCCGGGCACCTCCACCTGTTCCTGACCGCTATGGATCCAGCTCTTCAAGCCCTTCCGCTGCTGTACCTGATCCACTACCAGTATTTAAGACGTTGCCGCGGTCAACACCGCAGGTACGTAAATAACACATTTCCGGATACAACCACAACACACAACTCCTGTGCTGAAATACGGTTCCTGTCCACATCAGACATTCTGGTGGAGACAGGAACATATCCCCCAGTGTACTCACACATGTCCTGCTTGCTAGAAATCCACACCTCCGCATCGGGGTCACCCATCAACATCGAAATCACTGCAATGTCCCGGTCACGTCACCGCAGAGGTGAAGACGCGGGAAAACCTGCGCACAATGTAGTAGGCAGGGCCGGCGCCAGGCATTGGCGGTCTGGGCAGCTTCCCAGGGCTCCACCTTCACCCTACCCACATGGTGGGCCGCATCAGTTGGCCACAGCCCACAGCACGCTTCCCACATCCATTTATGCACATGCTGTGTGCCCCTCTTGTGCCCCCCCTCAATGCACTATGTAGCAGCCAGGTGTGGCTCGACCTCACACATCAAAGGGCAAGGTAGATTGACTGGGAAGGTGAGGGGGAAGATGAACACCCTGCACAGAAGGTCAGGGGCTGGACAACCCTCCTCCTCACACCTGCCTTCCACTCATGTGAATCAAACTGAGTAAATTAAGAAATGAAGACTCACTCTGCATATCAACAACCACTGAACTGTTCACACTGCATGTCAAGTCCCTCAGACAGATCCCACACTGACACTCTGCCACATACACATACCATAGGTCAGCAGCAATGTATGACAATAAATGGACTACCAACAACACAGAATCCGCGGGTCTCTTGAAAGAGTACAGACAAAGACACAGGCAATCCAACAGAAAGATGTGAATCAGGGGAGTCCTATTTAAGAGGACGGAATCCCATCACCCACCGAAGTGGCATGCTTCATCATTTGGGATCTCCTCTTGGCTGCAACCTAGTGCCGCCAAGGAGCTGCAACTCCCAGCGAGTGTTTAGGAGGAGCTCGCGGATGTTTTAATATGATCCGGTGACTAGATCTCCCTAGATCGATGGAGCATGGAACAGTGTAGTGAAGAGTGCGTAATGCAGTGTATAAAGTGAGTAATTAAAATTGACTACCAGGAGAGAAATACATTTATTAGGTATCCCGTGGTGTCAAGGATTAAAAGCAGTGTAAGCGCGGTCCGAAATAATGTGCGAACGCGCTGGTCAAAGCAATAAGAGGGTCTACATGTTTCAGCCAATCAAGATCACAAATCGATCATGGCTTTCCTCAGGACCTGGTTGTTACTACTACTGCATAAATAAGTGAATAAGAATACACAAAAAATATTTTTTACCAAATTAATTGGAACGATACCACCAACTCATACCTGTGTAATACTTTTTGTAGGCACTACAGGGATATGTGGTAAACACCTGTTGAGAGGGTGAAAAAAGAGAGCAAATGTAGACTCAGAATTTCATGCACGTGTGCTGTCTGTATTTATAAGAACACATTAATCAATAAAATATTCGACACATATCATCCTATCATGTGAAATCATTATATCAAAACCCTTACCCGTGTGTAATCGGGAGGACAAACCGGGAGATGATACCATGATCGGTGAAGAAGTTTTGGACAGTGGTTTAAGAGCTAAATCCACCTTTAACCCTCCGAGCCATGTAGTACCAGAAAAGGTACTAACTTTTGAGAAAGAGGTGACTCATGAAGTTTCTAAACTGAGTACGACATCCATGAATCACTACCACAATTTACCCAGCCTAGAAAAACAAGCATTGGATTCCCTCGCTAAGGATACCTCCCTCACCATCAAGCCCGCCGATAAGGGCGGTGCCATTGTCCTTATGGACACTTCTGACTACCGGGCTGAATGCCTCAGACAACTGATGGATGAGCGGTCGTATAGAAAGTTGAATTCAGACCCGACATGCATTACGCACTCTTCACTACACTGTTCCATGCTCCATCGATCTTAGATCATATTAAAACATCCGCGAGCTCCTCCTAAACACTCGCTGGGAGTTGCAGCTCCTTGGCGGCACTAGGTTGCAGCCAAGAGGAGATCCCAAATGATGAAGCATGCCACTTCGGTGGGTGATGGGATTCCATCCTCTTAAATAGGACTCCCCTGATACACATCTTTCTGTTGGATTGCCTGTGTCTTTGTCTGTACTCTTTCAAGAGACCCGCGGATTCTGTGTTGTTGGTATATATGGTATGAGCATTGATCCGCGCTGGTCTTTAAACTTCCCTTAGACCCCTTTTTCTATCTGGTATTGTATTAGT